>BLKR01002975.1:0-167140 GCA_011170035.1 Teleogryllus occipitalis
GCGTGCGTGGTATGTGCGTGTTGTGTGCGTGCGTGGTATGTGCGTGTTGTGTGCGTGCGTGGTATGTGCGTGTTGTGTGCGTGCGTGGTATGTGCGTGTTGTGTGCGTGCGTGCGCGTGGTGTGTGCGTGCGTGGTGTTTGCGTGCGCGTGGTGTGTGCGTGCGTGGTGTTTGCGTGCGCGTGGTGTGTGCGTGCGTGGTGTGTGCGTGCATGGTGTGTGCGCGTGCATGGTGTGTGTGCGTGGTTGGAGTGTGTGCGTGGTTGGAGTGTGTGCGTGGTTGGAGTGTGTGCGTGGTTGGAGTGTGTGCGTGGTTGGAGTGTGTGCGTGCATCTATATGTATATATTTTCATCAATTAAAGTAAAAGAAATATTTTCTCAGCCAGAATTGGGCATTTTAAATAAATCAACACCAGTATATTATCCATGTTCTTGAAGAATATCAAAGAAATTTTCTAACAGCTAATTAAAGAGCTGATTAAATCTTTCTAGAGCTGTGCTCGTAATAAAAAAACTGACATTTTCTTTTAATGTTATTTGAAAGTTCATAATAAAAATATTTAAAAAAATTAATGCTGAAATACACACCTGTCTTTGAAGAGTTACTGTACAGGAAATTTGCATGAAAACAATCATTTATGGAACTAATTATTCAAAATAAATTTAAAAACAAATATAAACCGGCTTTGTCAAATATGACCTAAAAAAGCTTTTTTTTTTAAACTTTAATTGATGAAAATTAACATAAATGTGTAAAATGACAGCATCAAACCTAATGGTCATCATTCAGATAGCATTTCTAAAAAAAATTGAGCAAAATTGAGACAAGGGAAATTATTATTTTCAATGATAATGTTTTTTCATTAAAATATGTTCAAAATTAATTTTGTGATATAAATTGCTAGAGGCACATTATTTCAAAATGTTATTCAAAACATTTTCTTCTAGTTTAGAAGCACATTTTTTCAGAACATTGTTTCAAGGATTGTGATGACAGGAAACAATTCATTAGGTTTAGAGGCATCTTTCTAGGAGTCCTTGTCACACTTTATTGTGATTAAATGCCTGTATATTAATATGAGTTTATTAGTGCAATACAATGTGCATTAAAAATATTTTAAGAAATGCAGATCAAAATTTACAGAACACCACATGCTTTAAAAAGCAATGCAAAACTCATAAGAAATGTTGAATTGTGGTATTACATTACTCTTAGACATTTGAAACAATAACAAAAAATTGTTGGTGGAAATACAATACTTTGAAAGTTATTTTATTGTTGTGTAAATTATATTTTTTGGTTAGACCCAAAAAAATTAATTCAATCAACTGTACAAAGAAAATAATACTTGAACCTTTATTTTGATTCATTACAATTAAAATTAGCTATGACTATGTTCCTAAATTTATTTCTGAAACCCTAGTTCATCAGTAAGTTAAGATGATTATATAAATTGAAAATAATTTCTCAACTTCTACAGATATTAGAGGAAAATATTTGAATACAAAAATGATCTGTGGATTATTGTACATTTCTCTAGTTGATAGTTTTCCTATTACAACCTGATTAGTCCATAACTCCATGTTCACTATTCTTCAAAAAAAATATCAGTTTCTTTTAGCGCAATTCCTCCTCCACATGAATTAACTTTTTCCATTCTACTTTTGTCAGTTAAAGCAAGACTTATGGGTACTGACAAATTTTGAATTTCTAATTTTGTTATTGGCTCTATAAGAAAATGTAAGTGGCAAGCATAAATCATTTGTTACTGGTGACTTTTTAAGATGTATAATACATTTTGAAGATTGTTTCGTAAATATATTAATACTGAATTGAATTGATGCCTTATTTTGCATGGCAAGACTCAGGCCACAAGGCCTGCTCTTCCATCTGACCACGCACATTTCACTACAATTCTTTTACCAACTAGGGGAGAAAGAAGGTGGGCGACGAAATAGGCAATTTGAATTTTGCTCAGAGTCTTCATTTAGGCTTGAGGATCTTTTACATGCAATAAATCTACTAACATGGGACAGCTGGCTTTACTTTCCCTCCGAAGGAAGGCGTACAAAGGATTTTTTCGCCCATAAAATCCACGGCAATGATCGGGTTTGAACCCACAAATTTGGGTATAACAGTCCGATATGCTAACTGTTACACCATCGACAATTGCAATATCTTTTGCTAACTTTCTGACAATTATCTTTAATTTAACTTTTTGTGAAATGTAACACAACATTAATCCAAATGACTCTTTCAAGGAAGGAGGTTTCCCACCAATTTCCTCTTCACAAACTATTGCTTGAGCTGGGGCTCTCGAAGATTGCTTTTTGTGGTAATGAACTAAAGAATTTATTTTTGGAAATAATTCTGTTACTTTTATTGAAATAGTTTGTCCCGTGTACAAGTGACATGAAATATACACAATAATTTTTCTGCTTTCGGTCAATTAATATGAATATATGCTTGCAATCAATCAATATGAATGTGCTGAAATATACAGAAACTTTCAAACATGCAAAATAAAATATTTCAAGTAAGCTCTAAATGGGCTGATATGATAATTTTACAAATAAAATTAATACAAAAGATACAAATTTTGCATGCAAATCCAGGCTCAAATCATATTACATACTAATTTTCTTTATACAGTGAAAAGAAGGAAAAACTTAGACATGGAAATATTTAAAATGCTTACAAGTTTGATCAAAACTACCGTGTGTCACAAAGTTGAATTTCTACCACACTGAAATTCTATAGAAGGGCAAAATGCAAAATCACCAATCAATAAGTGAAGTACATGCCATTTTGAATTTCAATGGCAAAGGGAAACTGTGCAACATTCCTTTTTAAATTCCAGTGAATTGTACGCAATATTAATTAGAATTTGTAATGAAATTGAAAGTGAAATTATTTTCTTTCTTTGTGTTAATCAATCATCAAAACTAGTAGCCCTGTATTGACATAAACAGTTGTTGGTAGGAATCTCAATTTTCCTTCTACACCTCAATTACAAGAACTTATTTAGAAAGAAGCTTCAGTTACTGTTCCCATTCAATGAAAGTAATTCATTATAAAATGTAAGAACTAAATGCACAGAATTTTTTTTAAAATTACACAGTTCATATTCAACAGAGATGGTTGTGTGATGTTTGTGTTGGATAACACCCGATTACTATCACAATGATCTCCTTATGACTTCCAATCCAGTTAAAATTTGAAAAAATGGATTTTCATGCTTGGATTGATTGATTGATTCATGTTTCCGGGCGCGTCAACTACTCAGGTCATTAGTCCCGTTAGTGTAGTGCATGTTTTTTCTCGGGAGATGGCGGTGATCTTCCCCCGCTGGATGGCGAGATCCGGCACCGACCTACCGTCGGCTAGTGGGGTTTCCCCCTAACCAGGACTCTCCCACCAGCGGGGCACCGCCCCAGCCGGGACAATTCATGCTTGGAAATAAAGTAAAAAAGGACTGAAAATATTTCACTTTACACAACTCATATTTTGAAATCACGTGTTTCTTACATTAACTTACTTGCTTTTGAAATCTAAATTTTCAAGGATTTTAATACATAACCATTTAACAAATACCGTTTTCCTCTCAAAGTGAGCACCACCTCGTCAGCTCTTAATGTTTGAATGACTGAAAAGAAAACTAGTTTCTAAAACCGTATAAAGATGTTGATTCTATGTAAATAGATCCTAGTTTCAAGTGTAAATACAAAGAAACAAAAATCTCCTCAAAATACTCTTAAGTAAACAACTGCTAATAATAGAAACCAAGTCTAAAGGTATAAAAGTACCTCTAAATTTTTCAGACTGTCAGCTCTAACAATTTTCTTGAATCAACACCAGAAGAGGTGAGCATCAAGGCATTGCCTCACATAGAGCATACCAGGGATTGGAAGGTAATGGATTCAATCCCAGCAAGGTGCAAGAAATTTATTTGATGAACTTAACATCAATGAGTTTGTGGGCATCTCACAAAATTGAATTCTTAGGCCCTGATCTGATCAGCATTTTCCCTGACACCATTCCAAAACTGGAGCAGCACCCTATACATTCTAAGGGCCATGGACTGTGCGTGATGTTTTCCTCACATTCCCTTCCCATCCTCATCATCGTATCTCCCCTTAAATCTGGACTGAGCCACTATGGGAGAGTATATTCTGTCCTTAACCACCCCATCATAACTGACATGCACTTTCACAGAAGAAGCCAAGTGGACACTGCAAATGAGAGGGACTAAACTAGAACACAAATTTCCTTGCCATTTTTAAAAATGTTATTATTTCATTTTTATTTTCATTAATTGATCAATTTAATTACCAAAAATAATATAAATACAAATATGTCCCAGTAATGAACATGACACAGTGGCACTGAAATCACAAGAAGAACACTGCCATTACAATCAAATTTTCACACAAAATTCCAGCAAGGGCCAAAACCCCTCAAAGATTAAATTTGTTGATCCCTGACTATGGAAGACCTTTTACTTGTTCTCTTAGTACATACAAAGCAAATGTTCACTCAAAATTTGTTAGTTTCTCGAGCTGCTATCAACATGCATACAACAGATGAGAATCAATCCACTCACTGTAAATTAAATCCCTGGTCATGCACACACAAAGCAAGCTTGTTAGTGATGTACATTGCCAATTACTACCTTAATTATGCATAAACAGAATTATAACACATTTTATATACATCATAAGTGTTCAAATAACCATGGTAACTAAGGGCAAAGATGATAATATTACAGTGCAATGAGTAAAGAATCACTGAGATTCTTTTCAACCAAAATAAAACTGGCATACCATCAATTAATTTATGCATGCATGATTTTAGTAATATTTTCTAATGATTTTTAGAATAAATTTTAAATATTTCCTCATTATGTTCACTACCAGAAATGCCAGAAAAAGGTCTGCACTATAACTCAAATATCACACTACATAAACAATTATTTACACAAAGATGATAATCACAATTTTTTATACATATCAACATATCATGTGTCTGTTTATTCGATTCAGAAATACAGCATGCATTCAACAGAGACTGCATACAAGTTCAATCAATTACTACATTAAAAGTAGTAAATGTGCAAAAACAAGATAACAAATCAAGCTGCATAATATAATAAGGGAATGACTGTTTGAAATATTTGCTACTCCACGTCAACACTATGTTAGGGACAATATGATGGAAACCAATATGTCCATAAGAACCAAGCATCTTACCTTGCAAAGACAAATTGAGGATGGTGCAGGTTAAATAACCTTTCAAATAAAAATTACCACTGACGAAAATTTGCACTAATAATATCACATCCAAATTAATCTTGTGATATCCAACAGCATACATTGTTTATATTGTATACATATTATCTGGAGTAATATCTGGGAACAACATAAGGCGTTTTTTTCTTTGGAAGATCAAATTGGTTGCAAATAAATAGTAGAATATTGATTCTTTTAAATCAAATAATGAAGATACTACAACAAATGATTTGCATTGTCAAGATCTTTTAAAATCTACATGAAAAAAACACAAGCATGCATAGATGTTCATCAGAAAGTAATATAAACATTATATAGCAACCTGACATAAAATGAGTTCGTGAAGAAATGTTAAAAAATCGATAGGAGACTAAATTAAGAATTTTTACAGGTCAACTCCCCCTCATAACAAGCATTTCTAACTTTGCTACATATGCGAGACTGGTCATGTAAAATACAATTATTTACATAACTTCAACAATCTACAACAAAAATTATTTATACACAGATGTTCTAAATAGTGCACACCTCTTTACCAAAACACAGATCTCACGATTTACTACTTGATAACATCCTACCATCACCTGAATCCAAATTAATATTCCCAAGTCGAATTCTTGAAGAACTTTGTAGATGCCTTTAGAGCAAGACCAATGAATGCTTAGCTTTCAGGCACTGGGAAAGCAGATTAAATATAAAATACAGGGTAGCCAAAAAGCAATGCTGATGTTTACATTCAAGCATAAGAAAGGAAGC
Source organism: Teleogryllus occipitalis (assembly GCA_011170035.1). Lineage (NCBI taxonomy): Eukaryota > Metazoa > Arthropoda > Insecta > Orthoptera > Gryllidae > Teleogryllus > Teleogryllus occipitalis. The sequence continues at coordinate 6,044 of BLKR01002975.1, forward strand.
TTATAACTAAAAATAACATGTTTCATAAATTTCTTTTAAACTGATTCTTTCCTTAGATTTATAAAAGATGTGTACAATTTTTAAGACATTTGTCAAAAATTTTATGACAAATATACATTCACTTAAAAAAACAAAACAACAGAATATGATTTATTAAGAGTTTGAATGAAAGATACTTGCATGTGGATTCATGAAAAGTTGAGCTTCCTTGAGAGAGGTTTAATTTTATTATCCCTTTTCTTCCTTCAAAGATATATTGTTATGACATTTTTTGTTTAAGAATGAAATTAAACATTTTTAGCAAAACTTAACACAATTGAATGAATGTTACACATGTACACAATAGAATTTTACTCAAGACTTGTTGGAATCATCAGAGCTCAAGATGTATCTGATACAAGGTGAGGAGTAATGACAAATTCATCTACTACCAAAATATTTCTACTTAATTGAAATTCTATGATATGACCATGTGATTCATTCAAAGATATAACTTTGCACACCTTTTCCTACAATTCAGCAAATATGATATTTTTTCTTTTACTTACAATGATTTCAACAAGATAACAAGGGTTAACTCCAAATTTATGAGTGAAATACGAGTAGCAATGTGTTGGATGCTATCTTATCTTTAGATTATAATGAAAACAAAACGTATGTTCACTAAAAAAATTGAAAATCTATGTAAAATTCTGTTTTATTGTCAGTGATTTTTCTTGTGCTCATGCCACCATAATTTGACAATTTTATTGTAGTAGTAGAAGAGACAAATATTTGAAATGTCAGAACGAAGCCTCAAATTTCAAAATAGTTCCAAAAAATTAAAATTAATGCCATTATGAGAGCAAGCATTGCTAACAGTTTAAGAATAACAAAAACATGTCATTACGATAATCAACATCAAGAACAACAACAACAACAACAACAACAACAATAATAATAATAATAATAATAATAATAATAATAATAATAATGATTATGATTAAGCTGGTACATGATTATATTTAGTTGTTTTTTTTAATGTGAAAAAGATCAAATTGCTATTCAACAGCAAGATTTTTTTAAGTTCTCCATCATGCTCTTACCATTTAACCTAACATAATTGATTCCTAATTAACTTTTTCTTGAAATATCTGAAAACTTTCATCATCATTTCAGCAAAAGACATTAATGGTAATCCAATGTGACCTTGAACCCATTTTCTTCTTTACATAGCACCTCCGTATATATGGTAAATCCTGAGAAATAATTAAAAAAATTGGGGCCACAAGATTTGTTTCAGCCATCAATTTTAAAGATACACTATGATTTTGTTCTACCGCTTCTATTAGCATGTCTGTTCTAAAATGTTCTTTTCATTGTTTCTATTATGTTTTGCATTTTATTTACTTGCATTGCCAGTATTCGGTTCAATTCAAGAGTCAAGGTAATTTAATTATGCTATCTATCCAATTCAGCTTTAATAATGTTATCAATAAAACAATATTAATATTATGTAATCAATATGGAGAAATGACCAGAAACCACAGAAGTGAGTTCCTGAGCTCTCAAGAGCATCACCTATCATCATGTATTTGTCAGATTTAGTCATTGTTTTCTTTCTCTTTCTTTTCTTTCCTTGGGAGGGGGGGGGGAAGGGTATATTTGTCATTTATATGCACTGTTATTGACACAATGCATCTCTTAAGCCCCTTGTCAAGCATTGACCACTTTAGGGAGTAAAATTGTTGCCAAGAGGGCCACCAGGTAGCATCTCCACATATCCACCTCTTACACTTCACACGCTTCTCCATCACTACCCAGCAACCAGAATGGAGAAGGAATTAGGACACTTTACAGGAGTTGGACTAGCAAACTTGAAACAAATTTCACACGTGATTGTTCAGGAATCAAACCTGGACCTCCTTGCATAGGTTGCATGTTTGACATTAATTTCATAAACTATATACTACTTTCATTAATTTTTTTACTAGGGCCCGAATTTTTAGGATTTTTGAAAGGTCAATTTAGTCCCTTTTAGGTTTTTAAAACCTTTTCTAATCATGTTAGTATATGGCTGAACAATTATTGTTACATAACAAATTTAAATTACTAACTTATTTTATTCAATGTTTTTACTTTCGAACTTTGCAGTCCTTTAAAAAAAAAAATATTTAAGAACAAGTTTTTCTACTTCTTAAACATTCCCTTGAAAAATTGCATCCAAAATAAAAATTCACTTTCTTTTAAGACATTATTGCAATGAACATCTGTGTCCAATTCAAAATATCTTATGTGAAAGGATTCCTATTTTTTCCTTACAGACATTCAAAATGAGGAAAGATTCACTCAATGAAGACAGTGATGTTCATAGATGCCACTACTCTCAGTCACCAAAGTAAATCTCCAGATAATTCTTCTAGAAGAACTCCACTTGTCTTTCATTGTATAACCATGATTACGTTGAGTTTTCTAGAGCTTCGATGAGAACATATCACCTTAAGTCCTGGTTTCCTAGTTTAAATTATGTTAATTACTAGATTTTATAGGAGATATGCACCTAATTATAAGTAGGAAATAAATATTATTTTAATTTGTAACAAAGTCAGCAATGTGAGATGCTGAGAATAGGCCATCACAAAATTCTGATCAATCCAAATAAAAACATTTTTTAACCCAACTTTCAATATTTTTTTAAAAAGTTTAGATTTTGCCCGTTTTATGATCAAAACTCATTTTAGACATTTTTAGGATCTATTGGATTCATGCATTTTGCTCTGAAATGATTGATATGGATATTACAATAATGATATTTTTACAATAATGATTTTAAGATGTGAGAAATAAAATAGGTTTAACCTCAACAATCGAGGTCTTATCTACTGTTGCATGCAGAAATGCAGGTTGTCAGAAGCCAACACTTGCCAAACTTCAGAAGAATGAAACATTTACTACATAACTAGGTGGTCTTCATGAATAATTATTCATTACTCAGTATAATAAATTCATGAATAAATGCATGTTTGTCAGTTTCCAAATGTTATCTTCACAATCTTTTTCACAGTTGAAACAAAAATACTTGCCATCATTATTTATTTAATAACCTAAATATCAAAAAAAATTATACATGCTTTTCTTACTACCATTCTAAGGCATTCTTTTGTTCTTCTCATTGTTCAGAGGAAATGTAACAATTTCATGATAATTTTTAACTTCAATTTCAAAATCATACTACCTAAATAAAAAAATAATTCTAATGTGAACAACCCCTCTAAAAAATTTATTATGAACATCATTTAAGAGAAGGAATTAATGCATTATCCATCACTATGTTGAATTTGTCTCTCCTTTTTATTTACAAAACATACAAAACATTTACAAACATTTTTTCAGAAAAGATAGTAAGGTTCTTACTTATTTTGCTATAAATAACCTACCTTTTGCAACAAACTATATCCAATAAACCTCTGAGAGAGAGAGATGACATGTAACATGAGGAAATACTTTCTGTACTACTTGAAGATTCTTCAACATAATCCGCAATAAATTCTTGGACATCATTTTTGGGAAATCCATCCTTATAATACAACTGCAACCAAAATTATTAGGATCGCAAATGAATTTTCAAATTCTGACAAGAATAAAACAGCAGAGTAGCTAATAGTAAATCACCATATATGGAAAAACAAATGTATTCCTGTCCCCGATAATACATTGTTTGTTTATGAAAATTTCAAATTTCAATAAAGTTATCAAATAATAGGAATAATTTTAATTTCTAAACATTTACGCATGTCTACTTTGATAATAAGTCAAACAAGAGGAAAGACATCTTCATTCTAGTAAATCGAAGTAGAAGTAAATACGGATTGCAACAAAGAACTAATTTCAGAATGGGTTACATGAATACTTTTTAATCTAACTCATTAAATTATTTTCAGGCAATTAAGTTTTCTTTTAATTTCTAAATAATGTTTGTGAGTTCACTTCTTGCACACGTTTGCCCCCCTCACCCCACCCCAATCCAACACTTACACTTTTTCATGGCTATCTACTTATGCAAAATTTGGAAACAAAATTAAGAACATTAAAAAGAGTCTCAAAAGACAATTGTTTCTAAGATGTAAACAAACTTTTTTCCTTAGGAACATCACATAAAAAAAATTAATTCCACACAAGCTAAACCTGTATTAAAAATCAAAGGCTAATGACAATACATACCTTTATTGTCTCATAAGCATCCATAATAACCGATATAAACAAACTCAAAACAACATAAATATATAAACTGATAAATGAATACAAGTAGACACGGCTGTACCACCACAGCATTGGTGACTTGTATGACATTATAGAAAATGTAGCATACATATCATCTCCATTAATCAATGCAAAGAGGCATTCTGATGTGCTGGCTAAGGAACGAAACTGAAAAGAGGATGAATATTTAAATAATTATTTAAAATTACTTTTAAAATTCAAGAAAAATCAAAAGAAATTGTCAAATATTTCAAAGTATTATCAAAAAGACTTATATGTACAAAATCCTCGACCTTTACCAATAAGTAATTGTGAGGATCACTAAGTGTGCTGATGGGAAGCAGTGGGAGAAGTGAGGGGAAGTAACATCTCCTTGGGTACAAAAGTGTGTAGAACTAGTAGATAGGCCTTATTCCTTATTTTTCATTCACATAGTGATTCTCATGTTAATTTTATGGTGACATATGTACTTTGCACTGCAGGCTTGCTGCTATACACATACATCAGGTTGACTATGTTCATCAAATTACAAAACAGATTTATTTGTTCTTGTGATAATATTTAGAAATGCAAAATAAAGCATATGAATAGCTGTTTGTTAAAAGGGCTCAAGTCCAAAAAAACAAATTTTACAGGAGAAAAATAAACAACAGTTTTTTATTCATTCTATCAAGTTTTGGAAGTATCTGCTGCATTCAAAATCGAAATGTTTACCCAAGTCATTCTCAGCAGAATACTCAAAAATATAATAAAAATGACTGTCCTGGAAGTAGTTAAAAGTAGTGGACACAAGCCCCTTTAACAAATGTTTTTCTTTGAGGTAATGAATTTGAATTTTTACACAAAACAACTCTTTTTTTTAAACTGATTTTAATTAAATCTATTTTATTCATATGTCCGTTCTTATTGGTCCTTATCACTCTCGTGGACACATTTCAAACTTCTGAAAAAAACTCATTCCACTCCATGTAAGGAATTGGAATTACCTTCATTATATCACACACTTTTTGCTTGTTTACACTATTCTTCCTTGAAGATAGGCAATTCCATTTGCCATTTAAATGGATAGGGTGAATCATGACTTAGGACAAAGGTGTAAGATCTCACTTCATTGATAAATGGCAAAGCTGTGATGACTCCTGGAGACCCTTCGTCATAAATAAAATGATAAAAAGTACTGATAGAAAAATATATCTATTGATAGGCAGTCTCATCAGACACTGGATTTTACTTGTATTTTTGCCACAAGTTTTAAAATTGTAAATTGGTCCAAAATCTGGATTCACTTTCACAACAGTAAATTTGAAAGAAGAACTATTGTGAAGGATTATTTCAGTCAACTGTCGTAGGCTGTAAATTCTGTCATGTTTGCGAAGAGCTCTTTTCAAATCTTCAAGTAGCATATTCAAATCTGCATGGAGATACTGTATTTGCTTTCCACTATAACGATTATCTTTTACTGGAAAAGATCATGAACTTTAATTTCATTCTCAGAAGAAGAAGGAAGCTGGTATGTTTGCCATGCATGTCTACTGGGCTTTTTCCTGTTACCTTAAGTGCTCTTAATCTTATAGTTCTCTTCACACCTTCTAACAATGTCGCAAGAAATGCTGGCAGACATACTTCAAATCTTTGTTCTCCAACCATTAAGTGGTATCTGAATGAATGCTCCCTCCCTTTCTTCTCTTCTAAATTTCTTGGTCTCCTTCTCTTCACATATTCAACATCAGACTTTGCAAATAAACATCTTTTACATTTTTACCCAAGTAGCTATTGTAAAACTGTGTGAAGACTGTCAGTCTATTCTCTTATGATATTCTTGAGAAACAGTTCTTCAGACACTTTTAGTCAGCACCAAGCATCTAGATCTCACCATTATCCCAACGTGATTTTCATGCTCTTTTCTCTTAAGTGTAGCCTTTTTAATTACATTTCGTTTATCAATCAAACAAAAATATGGGAGGCTGAAGGAGGCAGGAATTCACATGAAGCCAAAGAGGCAGGAGACCGATATTGGCAGGAGGACTGCAGAGGTGGGTGACCAAAATATACGGAAGCCGAAAAATGCAGAGGTCAAAAACAGTGAGGATTTTCACATGTCTTGTCTTTTTTCTAATAGCATCATCTATTTCAGTAACTGACTCCATTGTAAATTATACTGGGTTACAGTGTAACTTTGCTTCCAACACCACACCTCCAACAAAGACTAACCCACATCATATCAGCTGTAAAATTGGGCCAAGATGGGACAGATTCTCAAAGAACACAGACTTCATTTTGTTAAAAGGGCTGATGTCCTGGAATTCAGCCCTTTTAACAAATAAAGTAGAACAGAAGTCTGTTTTGTTGTCATAAGCAGAGTGTGAAAACATAGTTCTTTTAACAAAAATCGGTGTGTCTATGTTCAAAGAATATATTTCGGAAAGAAAACAATTTTTTGAAATGTGAATAACAGGCAGTGTTTGATTAGAGTTGCCACAGTGGCATTCTGTAGAACTAGGGAAAATTCTTTTATTCACATCAGTGACAGATGTGCCATTTGCGATACAATTGCACCACATTTGCATTTCGAAATAAATAAATTATTGTATTTGCCGCAAGTTTATTAGATTTAGGAATATTTACGGAATTAACTGTAACGATTAGCAAGAAACTATATACATAATAGTAGAAAGAGTTATTTTTATGTTTTTTCTCATTTCTTTGTTATGTTCTATTGTATAATTTTTGTTGATTTATTAAACAAATTACAATTAAGTGTGACACCATTTCTTATTAATTAAAAGGAATCTATTGATCTTGTGTCTCTGCAGAGAACAAGGCAAGTTTGTAACTGACGATATACCAAACAGTTTTATAGTCAATTACTTCGTCGCATAATATACTGATCTTTTTAACCACACACACTACATTAACCTTTATTAACTACAAAAATATTTACAAAAATTCTGAAAATATTTGTATAATAAAAACTCACCTTCATGTGATATGGACCTAAAATAAGCCAACCACAGAAAGTAAATCCAGCATAAATCAGCACTGCACACAATAGAAATCTAGCAACTTTCGGTGTGGCCTTTTTCAGAGTCAATATCACAACCTGAAGCAACATAGAAACATTGTAAAAGTTATTGATGATGATGATAATAATAATAATAATAATAATAATAATAATAATAATAATAATAATAATAATATTACTATTATTATTATCATTGATTATACATATCAATGTTCCATAAAATATTACAAATTTTACAGATTCATATATACAGATCTTTTCTATTCCTCAATAGTTTTTTTGTTTCGACACATTTTTTCCTTCATTATATGTTGTTGTTTTTTTAAACTTTCTTTTTCAGTCATTTGTTTATGTTTACATTGATTGTGAAAAAGTTATTTATCAAATAAGTGATAAATTATATAATGAAAGATCCTTCAGGTCTGCACACAGACACTGCCTCCTGCAGCATTTTCTGTATTCTATACTGAAAATAATATTTATTACAACCTGAATAGATTGAATTGAATTTTAGAATTTTTCAGACAATTGTTTTAAAATTGCATATATTTCATGCAAAATTACTCTTTCAAAAATTTGTACACGACATTATATAAAGGTCTGTTTTTCAAGAACAGATTTCATTACAAAAAATTAACTCTTATCTTCAATATTATAATTATATGAAGATGACAAGAAAATTTTGAACTTCTGCAATTTTCGAAACTTTGAAGAGTTCAACAAAAACTAGACCTACACCATTTTTAGGCATTCTTTGCTCTATTTGATGAAAAAATTTAATACAAAAATGTAGACTCATATTTGAGAATATTTTGAAAATGTCAAGGCTTCATATAAAATGCCCCAAAAATAAAAATTTATTTATTTATAAAATACATGCACAGGCAGGACTGAATGTTCAAGATAAAATGAAGATACACACGAGAAAGAAATATAAAATTACAATATGGTAAATAGAAAAAAAAAAAAAAAAAAAAAAAAAAAAGGGGGGGGGGGGGAAGAAAAGAAAATAGTAGATGATAATCAAGAGAGAACAGTGTAAAATTGGTCCAGAAGTTGTTTAAATGTGTGAAGACTAGACAGGAGACTTTACTTTCTTTGGTGCATGTTAAATGTGTGTGACCTCCTCTTCAAATCCTGAGAGATCATGATTCACAGGTCAGATTGAAATGGAACACGAAAAATATATTGGTTGATCAAATGATAACATTTGCACACGTTATTTTTTCCAATATGAAAAACAGAACACTTCAGTGGGTTGACAGCAAGAAGTCTAGAAACAATTCTAACCCTCTTGGTTGACAGTGAACAGCCAGCCGTTTGACCAATGAGTTAACCGTTAAGATTTTCTTTAATATCAAGCACGAGTGGATTACCTTAGCATTTCACATTGACCATGAACCACTCATTGGGGGATACCATCAGGTAACAGAGATTGATTATGTACAGTAGGAAGAGCAAGAGAAAGAGAAAAAGAGAAGAGAATAAGAGGAAGAGAAGGAAGAAGAGAAAAAGAAAAATAATATCAATTTTGGAGAAAATCTTCTGAATGGTTTACACACTAGCATTGACCACAGACAGAGACGGAGTACTTTACAATTGTTTCTCTTTCATATTACATAAGTATATAATACTTCAGAAAGTAACAATGGTTCCACTGGAGTGCCAGGATTGCTGCAGGGATAAAGCAGGGTGTGTCATAGCTTCTTGGAACTGCACACCAGCAGGGTCACCGTGACCCACCCCATTCACCATAGAGTTCAGTCAAAGACCTTGTCTGAGCAAATTGAGCCAGAAGTGGGTTAGATCCTGACAACCTGTTACAAAAGGGCCAAGGCCAAAGGGCCAAGGCCAAAGGGCCAAGGCCAAAGGGCCAAGGCCAAAAGCCAGTGTATTGGAGATAGCAAAGGTTACCCAAAAATATGTACCAACATAATTTAGATAGTACAGTAAGCAAAAGGGAAACTGAAGACCACCTCAAGTACCATGACACACATTCCCTACAAGATGGGGGATCATAGCATATCATGCACAGTGATCATAAGGGTAGATTTATTCAGTCCAGAGGACGAACCTGTGAAAGAAGAGGAAGAAGTCACAAACTGAGATGTGGTGTAAGAACAAACATGAGTGATGAGAGGGTAGAAAGATGACCGATAAAGATAAGGAATATACGGCAATCCTCCCTGCATCCAACCTCTCAATACATGGACCAATCCTCATTGACACAATTTAAATACTTGTTGGTGTACTGTGTTAGTATTACAAGCTTGTTTTGTTCATAACAAGAACACAATTGATTTTTGTTTCCAGACACATCAACTGTCATGGTGATTAGTCCCATTAGTACATTAAAACCTCAATGAAAGACCACCCTCTCAAGGACCAATTTTTCTTGGAACAGAAACGAACTCGTATACTGAATGCAAATTAAACCCCTGTTAACAGACCACCCCTCTCCTGAAAGAACATCTGGTGTGGTAGAATATAAATATCAGAAGTCAGGGTTATGAACTTGCCTCGTTTGTTTGTTTTTTTCTTTCTTTTTTCTTTTTTTGGTACAAAGAAATGCAAGAAAAGCAAGTTTTGGAACTTCTAAGACATTTAATGTGCCTTGAATTCCCCAAATGACAAATAAAGGCTACATAAGAAAATGGAAGTTTTTTTACCTGTAGACAACTATTGGGAGTAATAGAAATGAAAATAATTTAAATGTTTATTTTCCTTCACAAGCAAGAGATATCAATATTTTTTAAATTAATTTAAAATGATTGTAAATAATTCTAGATTCCCCTACCACCCCTCAAAAAGACAACTTTTTACTTAACCAACAGTAGTCACTTAACACAGGTTTCACTGTATACTGAAATTATTATTCTGGGTGAAGGCAGTACTCCTCTCCCTATGGTGGCTTGTAGAGAGACTTTTCCTCTCCAGTTCAGCAGAGCAATGCTCCAGACAGGTCAAGCTCTAAGCTCCCAACAAGTGGTAGTATAGTGTGTAAGCATGGGTAAATAAGATGATAGGACAAGAGGTAGGAAAAATCACATGTTGTCTATGGTCTATTTGATAGGGTACTTCTCCAGCATTTGCCTAGTAGTGATTGGAGAAACCAAAGAAAACTACTGATCAGAGCAGCTGACTGCTAGAATTCCCTTCCAGCCAGTGGCTGAATTCAACCTAGTTATTTAGCTAGTGCTAAAAATTTCATCATCATCAGGACATGAATCCTAGGATCTCTCAGTCAGAGTCACTGCACACACAGCAGCAATGCTGGCTCTGAGCAAACTCAGTTGGTTCATGCATTAAAACTGCAATATAATTATTTCACAGTATTATGCCTTCCATTTACATAATATCTATTTCTTTTATTCTGGAAGCACCTCTGGATACAGATTGCCTCTGATTTTTCTAATATTATGAAATATATTTTTCATTTAGAATTCTTAAAAATTAAGAACTTTAGAAACAGAAAAATTAAGAACTTTATATTACTCAGCACGTAATAATGAAAAAAATACATACGTTGTATGTTTTAAAAAATCCAAGATATCTTAGAACTCCAAACCACACAAGAAGATTTCCAGTGCCCAACAATACTCCACAAATATTCCATTGATCACTTGCTACCTCCTGTAACAAAAAATTGAATATAGTTGTAAAATGTGACAATTCAATAGCAAAAGAGCAAGAATGATGTCCACAGATTGTACAGACCTGAATAACAGAACAAGCAGTTAATTAACGTAACCATTAATTTACAAAGGATCTTGCATTAACCATTGAGACAACTTTGGCTGCACTGACATATTGATAATTCCACCTCCTGCTGCTCAAGAAGATATTTTACTTTGTCTAACACATTTGCTCTCAATGGCCGGTTTTAATAGGCAAAATGGTTAACATGTAGTTTTCATAACCAATTCACTTAGTCTCGTGACCAATTTCTGTCATCAGTAAAAAGCTTCCCAGCTGCACTCAAGAAGGGCAATACAACAGAAGTGTCCAATGAGATTTCTTTAGGGACCATGAAAGTGATGCAAGTTAGTACTGAAATAGTCTATTTAGTATGGAAGCAGAATCACTGTCAATGTTTTCAAAACATTGATGTTTTTATACAAACATATTTAAGCATCAACATTTTAAAGCCATTGATGTTTTGTGCTCAATGTTTTTCATTTTTAGATTTTTTTACGATAAATTCCCATAATCAACATTTTGTAAAAGTTAAAATATGAAATAATAACTGATGGTATCACCGTCAGATAACGAGTTCAAACCAAATGAATGCTGTTCATACTACCTTCATTGAGCAACAGGCCTACTGTCATTGCCTATAATGACCCTGATACCCTAGTATTTCCTACATCTTTCCTTGTATTTCACACAGGAAGGTGGTCAATGCATGCACTATGAATTTCAGGTCTCCCCTCTTCTTACCATACCCTTCTTTGGCGAACTGAAAACTGAACAGGCAAACTGAAAATTGAACTGGATTACTGAAAACTGAACTAGAGAACTGAAAACTGAACTGACCCTCTGGGATGACCCTGGGTGTTCAGGTTTTGAAACTCAGTTTTATCTTATTTTTAACTTTGTTTCCAGTTAAATTGTAATTATAAATAATTAAATTTGGCCACTGTCAAATTAAACTTTGTTACTCATGAACTTAGTTAGAGATTACTAAACCAGCATGTTCAAAAATAACTACAGTTTTTGGTTGATGTATTATGAATATCAATGATGTTTTGTTATTGATGTTGCATCACTACTGTTTAGATACAAATATCTTAGAGAATCCATTTCATCCCAATCTTCATAAATACCTTGACAAAATGTCTCAAACATCAAAACCTACAGCTCTTTAATAAGAATGAGCAGTCCTGAATGTAAGCAGATGTTAAGCAACACTTAAGTATTTATTAAACAAAAACAAGGATATCCATTGCTGTCATCAACATGGTAAATATTAGAATTTAAGAATGCAGACATAAATGTAGGATATATCCTATGATATTTTAAGGGAAGTAGATGGTCTGAGGATCTTTCACCAGAATGTGCAATATATAAGTAATAAGTATGAGCAAATAGAAACTATTTCACAAGATATAGGAGCTCAGGTCTGTGTCTTTACTGAGTCTGAAAACAACATCACACTTGTAAGGTGGCATGATAACAGCCAGGTAACACTAGCTTCACATAAGATAAAATTGAATATAACGGTCACAAATGTTCCTGATACAGTGCAAATTGTAGGCAGAGGAAAAACATCCCCCAACTGAGTTGAGTATACAGATACAAGGGGATGGGAGGAGTCGATTTATTTGACTAGTCCAGACGGCGATAAAGAATTGGAATTAGGTCTAAAAATGAAACTGGTCTATAGTTAGATTTTGCCTGAACTCATCGGTGGCTTCTATTTCACTATTGACAACAGAATATCACTCCTTAATTTCTTGCACAGAGTAACTACCATTACTAAGAGTTACTCTAGTCCACAGATCAAAAATTGTCACTCTGCATCGCAGCGACAATGTTCTGCAAGAAATTTGTTACGATGGAAAGGAACACTGGCCTCTCCCCCCAAAAAAACAATGCAATGACGATGTGGTGTGTCACAAGGCAGTGACTCACACCTGCACAAAATGCAATGTTGCTCTACACATTGTTTTATAACATACCATAGTCTACGAAACAAAAAATTAAATGTCAAAAATTCTCTAAAATTTTGAAAAGAGGGTTTTATTAGTACACTTCTATGTATTTTTAATATTTTAAAATCTCATAAAACAAAAATCATTGGCTCGTGTAATTTTTAATCCTTCCTTTACGAATTTCCTGGACCTGTACTGGCGAAAGACTAGCGTATGAAATTTTAGACAGCTTATAAAATATAACACATTGACAATTTTCGAAAATTTTTGCAAAATTCATGTATATTGATGCTAAACTAGCAACATATTAGAAGGATATCAATTTTCTTACGTCAGAAATATATGTAGGTTCTGAAAGGTTAAAGAAAAATGAGAGAATCATATACAATATTTAAACATACTAAAATAAATGAACATAAAGAATGCTATAAAGATTTCAGAAAATTGTATAGAAAAGAATTAAGAAGTGCAAAAGCTAACAGAATTAATAGCAAAATAGAAAATGCACAAAATAAATCAAAATATTATGGAATATTGTAAATAATACAGGTAAACAAACAACTAAACATAATATAAAGCTGTACCATGACAGTGAGTTAGTGAATGACCCAATGCTAATTTGTGAAGTATTTAATAATCATTTCCTAATCACAGGGACTGAAATAAGACATTGTAATGAAATTTGTCTAAATTCCAGAGTTAAACACTCAATGTATCTAGCCAGAACAGATGCCACAGAAATTAAAAAACTTATTGAAACACTAAATAATAACAAAACAAGTGGATGGGATGAGATTACACCAGAAATATTGAAAAAAATGCAAGAATTCGTTAGTAAACATTTTAGTTTGCCTAATTAACAGTTCACTGGATGAATGGGTTTTTCCTGATTCACTGAAAATTAGTATTGTGTGACCAATATTTAAAAAAGATAATCCTACTGAAGTTGAAAACTACAGACCAATAACTCTTACGTCATGCTTTGCTAAATTATTTGAGACAGTAATAGCAGTCAGAATGTACAATTTTTTGGAAAGAAAACAACCTGTTAAGTAATGAACAACGTGGATTCAGGAAGAATAAATCCACTATTACTGCAGCTGCCGATTTTATCCATGAAATAATAAATAATCTAGAAAGTAACTTTTTCACTTCAGGTATATTTATGGACTTATGAAAAGCTTTTGACTGTGTCTCGCACAAACTACTTCTTGAAAAACTAGAACATTTGGGAATAAGAGGGAATAGTTATAAATTACTGAAGTCATACCTAACAGACCGTAAACAATGTATTCGAATACACTGGAAAACAGAAAAATTTATAAATAAAGTGAAATCTAATTTTGCTCTAGTTACAGCAGATGTCCCACAAGAATCAGTACCGTTTCTAATATACATGAATAACATTCCAACATCAAAAAATAAACTGATCTCATACGCAGATGACACAACATTAATCAGGAGTAATAAAGACATAATAGCATTAAAAGAAAATATGACCAATACAATGCATCAAATCTCTAGATATCTAAAACACAATAATCTAAATAAACATAAACAAAACATGATGCAATTTAGTCACCACAGACAAAACCAAAATTACAACATAAATATTGATATAAACAACCAAAGTGTACACCAAGTGCAAAGCCACAAATTTCTAGGAATTCACATTGACCAAAATCTAACATATAATGAACACATTAATGTCATATGCAAAAAAATTAATTCTAATATTTACTAACTGAGAAATCTCTCAAAGTGTATGACAGTGAAAATGCTCATTACAACATATTACGGCATTGTACACCCTCACATTCAATATGGGGAGCAACCTGTGTAGGGAACATGGACAGAGTTATGATAATACAGAAACGAGCTCCGAGATGCATATTCCAGCTGCATCCCAATCAATTTTGTAAAAATTTCTATAAAAATTACAAAATAATGACTTTTTGCAATTTATGCATATAGGGTAATTATGCTCATGGTATTTCAAAACAATACCAGAGGAAAGGAAAATTATCACAGGATGTACTCTGCAAAATCCTCCTCAAAGAAGGATCCTTATCGGAATGCTGCATTACTCTTCAATAAACTACCTAACCATGTTTAGAAGTTAAGCAAAAATAAATTCAAAAAAGCACTAAAAAATTACTTAATTGAAACTTGTCCATATAAACGGAAGGAATTAACATAGAGAGAACAATGTTTCAATAATTATGTATCTTTTCTATAGGATAAGTCATTTTATTTCTTTAGGATAAGCAATGAAGGTTGAGATTGTCATTTCTATTAACTATATGAAACGTAAATAAGTGTAAATACTACATTATGTAAAATTATGAAAACTGTAAGAAAAAGAATAGTGAATGTTACCTATATATGACGTTGCTTCAAGACTTGTAATATTGAGTAAATACGAGCAAATAAATTATTATTATTATTATTATTATTATTATTGTCATCATCATCATCATTCCCAAAAATTAATATAATCTAAATGGCAAACTTAGTGGCATTAACACATTAAAGGATCAAAGTAAAATCATAAAAGAAATAATCCTCATGAAAGCATACAAACAAGCCAAGTATCTTTATTAATAGAGAGAAGTGTTTAAACATACATAAGAAGTATGCACCATAAAGGAATCAAGAACACCTTTCACTCTCCATCAGTTGTAGCTGTAAAACAAACTGTCGCAATGTATCTCTCAGATACATTGTGATTAGAGACGTTAAAATACCACGCTCATTTCTCTTAAGAACAGTTCATTTCATTAATCATATTACACTTTAAAAATATGTATCTGATTATTATATACACACATGTTAAAGTCTACACGTTTTTATCAGCAGTCTTGTATATGAGATTCTAAATCACTTTGTCATGCTCTAAGCATAAATATTTCTCATATTTTGTGAGCGAATACTTGACCAATCTTATTCATTTTAAGTGCATCACTGTTCAACAATATGGCAATTCAAACATGACAAAAAAAAAAACACCATTAAAAACAGTAATCATGACTAGCATTAGTGGAGAACCACAGGGTATGTTGGCAGTGTTACAACAAGCTCTCTGCAGTGGATCAAAACAATGCTACATTGATAACCCTCACAAAGTTGCTGTACACATACGTCGCATTCATCATAAAATTTCATGACATAATCTGGGCAATGTATTGGTAACTAGTACAAGCCAGGGCTCTTGGGCAATGAATGTCAGCATATACATCACCACAGCAACATTACATTAGAACTGAAATTCCAAAACAAGAAATAAAGAGAACAGTCAAAAAGTATCACAACTGATGTAACATAGTGAACACAGAATGATGGAGTTTCTGCCCCAATACAGACATTGCTAATTGTATCTTATGAATACATGGTGAAGCAGATTATTTCACCAAGCTAATAACAAACCAGCTGCTTGAGAACCTATCAAAACAAAATCTGCTTGGATAATGATTTTCCAATCCCTGGTTGTCCACTGCAGTCAAGAATATAAAACACATCTTTCCTGTCTGTTCACATTTCAATGAAAATGGAAGGATCTTGCAATGTTTCGAAAATCATCCGCTGGACCCTAAAAATTTTACATCTATGATATCAATCTATCAGGAATGCTGGGATGCAGTAGTGAATAACATTACGCTAATGTTAAGAAGCTGCAAAGGACAGCAAAATACGTCATGTCACCAATGATGCAAGATCCCAGATGAATACACACATTACATACACACATCTAGAACAGTATACAGAAGAGGCTGTGGCAAAGTCCTCTCTCCTGAGAAGTAATACGTCATGAGGTCCCCTGGGGGAAGTGATCGAGGCTTGGGAGATTGACTGGATATCTATGAAACTACTTCTTCAATGTTCCTCATTAAGCTTCAGTAAACTACCAAGAAATACATTTCCATTTTTTGTCAGCATTTATGACTTCTAAACCTGTCTCCTCACTGTAGAAACAATATGAATAAATAAAGGATATAAATAATCAACCTTTCCTGAAGTAATATGGATGCTCTCAAATGAGTTTTAGTGAAAATAATTTCTACAATCAAAATAGTCTAAATAAGAAATCTTAAAACTTTCACCTGCTTTTCAATTTGCTCTTTGATGGCTGATCCCAAAATAATTAGAACATCATTTACAATTATCATTATGTACCACATGTTTAGAAATTCCAGACTACCTTCAACACTCAGATCTTTGTTGTATGTTGCCTTGAAGAATTTTCTAGTTTCCTGAAATCATATAAGCAATCAAACTTACATTGATGTCTGAAAATAAAACTCAAGTTTATTAAATCAAGGTATAAAATAAGAGGTTTGGCCATTTAGCAACCAAAAAACAAAATTAGAAATTTAGCGTTCTTCAGTTGAATAATAAATCACAACATTGTAACTTACCCCCTTCAGTTGTTGAGCTCTATAGACAGCACGACTGCAGAGAATAAATGATATACTGCAGATGAAAATGACCAGAGAATTCAAGATACTACGGAGTATCAGATCTATTTCATTGTCCACTAGTGTTGAAAGAAGAAGAAAGGAAATAAAAATTAAGAAACCAGTAATATCAATACATTTTTCATTACATTAATGCATCTTTCAAAAGCAAGGTATTAATTATAATTCCAAATAATGCAAATTATTCAATATTTTCACCTCGCATTCTTACTAAATAAAAAAGAATAAAAATAAAAATTATAAAAATGTATTCAAAACTTTTCATTTAGAAGAATTTATAATTAACAATGAAACTTTTTTGGAGTTCAACATATGTGTAACAAATAATGGATTCAAACAAACCTGTGTATTCAATATCTCCTTTACAACACAATCTTACTGCATCTGCATCCAAAGTCAACAACATCTGTCCATCATGATCTCTGTTATCAAAACTTATCTGGAAAACAAATGCACACACTTTAAAAATGACTATGTTAATAGGTTTAAAAAAGACGACACAAACAGCTTGCAACCTCTTCCTTCACCTTGAAATATTGTTGTTGTTATGCTTTTTCATTTAGGAATCAGTACCTGTAGTCATTCCATTTACCTATACCAGTATCAACAGCACATCATTAAAACATAGAAGCAACTCGCACTTTTCTTTGTAATAATTTACTATACAATACTGAAAAAATAGTTGTTGAATACTTCAAAAAGAAGTAAGGTTTTCTGTTACAAGACTGCAAGTTGCAATGAAATGCAACAACTTTAAACATAATAATCACTGCTTTGTGTACTAGTTTAAATGAATCTTTCAACTTCAACTTTTATTACTTATAATCTGTAAACTACAACATGGTCATTCCCCCACACTATAAATTAGGTTTTCTTTGATCTATAGAGTAAATGCTTGAGATGGTCCCTTGATTTCCATCAAAACAGGATGTGTAGTTTTTATCCACCTAAATGTCACAAAGAAGATTATGATTTTTCTGATGTAAACGAACATTTAAGTTAAAAATATATTATTAAAATTGAAGACAGAAGTATGCAATTGTTTCACATTTCCTTTCAAACATGTGTACGGTATCTAAAAACAATCTGGTCAGAACTAATAATCCTGCAATTATTCTACTGCAATGTCTATAAACAAGCAATGAATACATGGTCAAATCCTAACTCATTTGAATTCGAACAGGTAACCAAGTACTTTAATATATTTTGAACAATACACCAAAACATATTTTATTAAACTCTCAAACTGAATTTGAAATATACTAAAATTAAATAAATTCAAATGCATGTCTTTTAAAAAATGAATTTCCTAACTAAAAATCCATTATTAAAATTGTAAATCTTGGGATCTAATTTGACAGAATACACTGCATTCACCACTGAAATTCTTCAGCTCTCACACATCATTTTAGCACTAGAGGATAGATATTTATGACTAACCATACTTTTCATCTCAGTGAACATTGATTTTATTGGACATGTAAAAGCATATAACTTGTCATTTAAATGTTATATTCATGGAGGAAAAATTTCAATATCGCAGAGTTTTGATGTTTTTCATTAAACTAGCAAAACATACATTAAAACACCACTGCAACAAGAAAACCACCACAGCAAGAACTAAGGAAACTCGGAAAGACCTCAGAGGAGCCAATACCCCAGTGAGACTAATTATGATGAAAAGTACAAAGTGAGCTTCAAGAGCTTCTGCCTCAAGTGCCACTGGTGTTAGGTAGTTGCTTGTTGGTGTCATCAGATTTTTTTGAGTTTTCATTTAAAAGCACTGATGATGTCTGCAAATCAGCAGACAAAATATAATATGATTTAACCCCCTTTTTGTTGAAAAAAAATTTGACTTGCCGATTTGAAAATAAAAACTTTACAAAATATATACTTATACAAATGCCACTGTCACTATTTACTATTTAATAACATAGTCCAAAGTAAGACTGACCAAGTATATGATGCCAATTAAGTGGTTTTATATTTATAAGTTATGAGATTTTGTATTTATGTACGAAACCAATTGTGAAACAAACACTATTACGCATGACCATGAGAAATGAATTCAAAACAACACTGAAATTAAAATGAATTGTACAATCAACCTGAAGGTTTAACAATCTGCATGCCCCAGTTAGGTTTAAACCATTTGCAACCACATCACACATGTGAATACAACACTGCTTGTTACTTAAAAAATTACACTATGCATCATTCATAATTTTAGTTTAATGGTAGAATTATGTGATTGGTGTTAATAAGAAATATTCACAATTTATCAATATCCCCACATTATAACACAGGAAATAAATTCAACAGGTGTAACTATTTCAAACATTTAGCCATTGAAACAAAACACTAGAAAATTAAAAAGATCTGACTTCCTTATTTTTCTACTGTATCTCCATACCTCAATATCAAATTTGTAGCAATCTGGAGGAGTCATGGGGCCTGCTGCCTTGAAATTAACTGTCTTCACAGAAAATTGCAATGTGGCACTCACTAACGCAGAAAATTCTATCTTCACATGTTGCTCATCTAAAAATTCTTTAGAGCTGAATCCTTTAGTGATATTAGTAAAATTTGCACAAGCTGAAAACCAAATCAATAATATTAATGTAAATAATTAATTTTATTGAACTGTAAAATTGTATACTTCATACTGACCTCTGCAATTATCAACTCAAGTAATTCTCAAAATACATAAATTGTACACATTTCTATACACTTTATGCACAACACTTCAAATGATTCAATTAAAAAACAACACAAAACATTAAAAGGAGAAAATTATTTTATAATAGCAAATTCAAATGGCCTACTTCACAAGTGTTTACACAAACATCTAACCAATAGTACAGTTGACTCCAGTTATAGTGATTCCTTAGGGACTAACAGTTTTGGTTCACTGTATAGTGAACTTTATAGGTTCCCTATATCAGATGATCCTAAAATATCACACAATTTTTCAATTAAGTTTGGTTTAATTATTTCAGAGGTACAGTAATAAATAAAACTGCTACAAATTTGAAATTACAATATCTTCACACTTCATTCTACATTGTTCAGGCACCAAATATTGTTGTGGAATCTTAACACCTTTCAATGCTTTTTGCACTGATGCAGCACACCCTTCATTTTGATCATCACACTTGTTTTCTTCAGTTCTGGATGATCCTTTCTTTGCATTCACGATGTCTTAGGTACATTGTATTTCATTAGTTTTCAATTTGCGGTCCATATCGGTGAAGTCGTCAGGATGTGACAGATCTGCCATTGACGAGCTGAAGTAATCTCCTTAGTGATGCATTCTCTCAGTGCCTTTTATTAACCATTAATGTTATAAAAATAACTATCCTTCACCTCCAATCCCATAGTGTTAACTGAATTCAAGAAACTACCCCGGAAAGTTGTATTTAGTACGGTCACTATAACCGAATCTTCTGGAGCTTATTTGGTATATTCTGGGGCCAGTTCCTTCAGATCCTTATCACTGAAAGTTCTCTATATCAGAGTTAACTATAATCAGACTCTATTGTAAGTTCCAATATATGACCTATACAGGTTCACAAATTTACTGAACATATTCAAATTAAAGATAGCTAAAATTAATTAATAGCTATAAAATTAATATAAAATAATTGTAATATTACAATTTAATATTTAATGCACAAAATACGTATTGAAAAACTAAAATCATGAAAACCACCTTCTCCTTCAGGTTTATAGGCACTCTTCATCGGGCGGCCAGGATTTCTTTGTCCTTGTGGGCAGTATTGTAGAATTATTTTCAGCAGGTAGTTGTCTTGCATCCTTTCAATGTGCTGCATCCATGAATTTCAGTAGTAATTCATTTTCTCTTCAAGATTACATACACCCAGTTCTTTACAAATTTCTAAATTCCTTTTCATGCCCATCAGCTTATAATCTGCTACTGATCTCAGAAATCTCATTTCAGCACTTAGTAATCTTGTGTTTTCTCTTTTGGTCTGTCCAATTTTCAATTCCATATAAACATGTTGGGATACTTAATACCTTATAGAATTTAATCATGGTTTCCTTTCATACTTGGTTCTCAAGATTGTTCTGTTCATATGATTTATTCTTTCAATTTTACCTTGTATGTCTATTTCCCCTCAGTATGACATTTTGTATCCCAAGAAATTGAAACTTGCTCGATACGTGAATTGTATACAACTATTTTGGAACTAATCAGTGCCATCCCTTCAAAGGCCATGACTTTTTTTGGTAGAGAATTTGCAGAAAATGTACATTTCAGTTACCATTTGTAATTCAAAAGGTGCTTTCTGGAGGCTATATTCATTTGCTATTATGCTATTAGGTTTCTTTCTTGTTCCATGTCATGACAAAGATTATAGTCTGGATATCCACATATGCTTCATCTAAATATAAATTAAAAGAATTTGCGACAAACTACATCCTTGCCTTACCCCTTAGTTTATTATAGCTTTCTTATTCTCTTGGCCCTTGATGCAAATTTCTGAGTTTCTATAGATGTTCCTAACGACCGAAATCAGCTGTGGTGGGAGACCTTTATGATGCAATACATTAAATAATGTATATATCTTTACAGTGTCAAAAGCTTTGGTGTAATCTATGAAAAGCATGAGTGTTCTTTTATTAAATTCTCTATGTTTCTCAATGATCTGCTTGACCATCAAGATGTTATCAAAAGCAAGACTTACACTTCCTGAATACATTTTGTTCTTCTGAAAACAATTTACATAAATAAAAACAATTTACTAACTTAAAATAAACAAATAATTACAATACTTACTTTCAATGATTTCACTGTTAAATATATAGCTTTCATTGAAACCAAAAATTGAACCTTCTTTATACTGTGAAAAACACAACATTGGAGGTGACATTGAATTATCTTCTTCTGTATATGAGTATGGGCCAATGGCTTCTGATAAATTTGAGTACTGCAAAAAGTTCAAAACTTTTAGAAAACATTTCCACTGCAGTGTTTAAATTAAGATTTTCAAAAAATGTAAAAGGTCGACTTACACCTTCAATAGCAAAATCTAAAGTGTCATAAAATTCTGAGATTTTATACAAAGCAAGTGGCCCCAGGCCTGGTGGGTATGAGTTGACTTCTCGGGTGGCATCCCATCCTCTCAAAAATAAATGGGAGAAAGCTATTCTGTTGTCCCAAGTGTAGTTCACATGATTATAACGACTATGTGCAAATAAGCACAGCTGAAAATATTTCAAAGATATAAAACAAAAATGTACACACTAAGTATATTAACATTGGCTGTCATGCGAGACCGTACGGTCTTACAGGGAAATTTAATTTTTTTTTATGAGACTATATGGTATCATGCAATGACTTGTCTCATTAGTGTTAACATCTGTGTAGCTGCATTTCTGTTAGTCCATACGGACGTGTTCAGTTTTGTAAATATTTTTAATTCTATATATTATATAAATATTGGTGCAAGTGTTCTAGCCGGTATTAATAGTAATTTATATTTAAATGTTTTTCATTTTTAAAAGTTTATCATTTTTTACAATTCGCTTTCTCCATGACAATGTCATGTGTCACAATGAAATCATCACCAATTTTTAATGAAACAACAGACAATATATAATTAATGTCAATAATTTTGTTAAAATAAACTGGTTAAACGTTTCTCAAATTACAAGCAAAAATTAATAATTACTGGCTATTATATTATAATAAAAAAAACAAAAAACTTTTAATTAAAAAAATAAGGCAATAAATTTTAATTTGTTTCATACTACACTACTCACCTGCACAGTAACCAATATTATTTTCATTATTTGTACAATGAATTTACATGGTAGTCTTCGTCTTGCTTGCCATTTCTCAATTGGATTCATGAAGAAAAACTTTAATTTCCTTTTCATCATTTGTTCCATCTCTGTAATAGAACTGCTTCCAGGAACATATCTTGGATTTAGCTGATCTGTCTCCTCAAATGCAAGTGTTCCTGAAAACATAATAAAGTAAACTTGACAAGAAAAAGAATGAAAGTAACCTATGCTTTCAGATTTATGATTCTGAAATTACAGACGTAAATGTCACGTGTAAGTACAACAGAATATGTCACACACAATGTCATGTCACAATTCACGTAATTATTACAGGTCTACAATTTCTTTTATACAAACACACATTAATAAAATATTAACGGAAAGGAAATAATGAAAATCAAGAGACATACCTTCATCATCGCCTGACCACGAACAACTACTAGCGCATTTATTGTGTTCAAGATCATTTTCTGAGTTACATGAGCAAACGTGGTGCTCATTAGCATTATCCATGTTCATTAATATCCACAAGAAATTACTGCGTTCTCCCCCAAAACGGGTAGCTCATTCACAAATGCGGGCCTACTTCAATTATTTACGACACAAGGGGTTCCGATTTTTCAATAATTGTTTAAGGCCTCTCCATTTTCTTGAAACTGCCTACACAGCGTCCCTGAGGATTTAAATCGTGTCGAAATATATCACTAGATTCCCATTTAAATAATTACTAGCTATTTTCACACTATTAATGTCAGATATCAACGCCAAACAAAGATCAGACTCCACATCCTCTTTGGTGTTCTGTGATACTGCATACAGCACGTGAACAGGAAAACAGCTGACTTCACAGAATATTTGAAACCTGCTTGCTTGACAGATCTGAAAACAAACGACTCCCGACGCCAAGGAATAATAAAAGCAATATTTTTCCATTGGGATTTTTCTATTTTTCTGTCACTTGATAATATGCATGAAAATGATTTTGTCCAAATGACCGGTATCGCATGTATCATTGAAAACTTGCATCAAATAATATATTCCGTACGTTATTGTCTTGAATACTTACCTACTATAATAAATACAAAAACAACATCCAGAGGAATACAGAATATAATTAAGCATTTGTAACATAAACGGGATTTTAAGAACGTCTCATTTGTGTATAAACGTTTTATACACTTTTATACAGCCCGAAAACAGTACATGCGTTTTTAGCGTTCAATTTGAGGAACAAACTTAATTAAAAAATTGGAGTCATTTTTGAGAAAATATTTGTTTAAAAATTGCCTATGAGTTTTATTTTACGCAAAATTACGCAAAAATGACTCGTATTTTCGAAACATTGTACCAGATTTTATTTTAAGGTCCGACTTTGAGCAAAAGATTTCTTTTAAGGGAAAACATCTGTCTTCAATATGGTGGTTGTAGCAAGACCCAAAAAATTTGAACAATTGCAATTCTCGAAAAATGCGGGATTTCAATGAAAGAGACCCGCGCCATTTTCTAAAAGTTCCTTACGCTCTCCGACGACGTGCAGTCACGATAAAACTCGTAGGCAATTTTTAAACAAATATTTTCTTAAAAATGACTCCAATTTTTTTATTAAGTTTGTTCCTCAAATTGAACGCTAAAAAATAACGCATGTACTGTTTTCGGGCTGTATAAAATGTAATACAGAAAAATCAAATTTATTCGTTCGTTTACCGTTAAAAATAAGTTTTTCATGATTCGGCAACGAAAATATCTAGTTTTTGAAATGTTAATCTCTCGCTTTTTTAAATTTATTATTATTATTATTATTATTATTATTATTATTATTATTATTATTATTATTATTATTATTATTATTATTATTATTATTATTATTTCATCTTTCAACTATTAATAGTTGAACTGTTGGGAAGAGATTCTGAAACTCAAGAAAGCGTGTGCAGATGATTTTCTCTCCAAACGTCACATACAATTTTTGACTAAATAAATAAATAAATCAGTTTTAACGGATTTATTTATTTTTATTAACGCAAAATATTTTAACGCTCCCACCCCCTTGGGACTCCAGGAAAGCTTCAGTTACACCTCTGCACTGAGCTCTAAAAATGGGTGTTGAATGTCTTTCATATTTGTAAACTGCTTATTATTTGAATATTTTGCATTTTGGGTGCGTAAATTCGTAGGCTTTTAATCCTGGAGAATGGGAGAACTCTAGGAAAATCATTCTCAAATTCTTTCTATCAAAATGCTCCTACTAATATAATATACATTCCTAGTATGAATTGAGCAATGCATTTTTAATAATGTGTTTAATCACACTAATATTAAACTCTCATAAATACGCATTTTTTAAAACTTCTCATTCATTATCAATCATTATCGAAACGATAGATATATTACTTGGTTTAATAAATTTAGCAACGCAGGATTATATTGTTTTACGAAGTTCATCGAATGTACTCGCATAATAGGTTTTACGTATATTTGAACTAAACTTTTTTCAGCTTTATTCAAAAAGTGCTTAAACAAAATTTTATTTAAAAAATCCTATTTTTCTTTTTCAGTAAGAAAATGTGTCATTTTCTTAATTTTTAACAATATTTTGATTAAAATGTTTAGATTCTAGCCCGTCGGACTCGTGGATAGTGTGCCAGCTTTCCAAGGGGCGATTTCGGGTTCGATTCCCTGTCGGGGCAAAAATAGAGCGGTAGCTTCCCAATAAAACAGTATATGTTTCTATAGCTGTATGACGAAGATAAACTCAGGCAGGCTTGGTTTGCTACGAAGGGAATACGTCATGCTCGCCACACGCCTCTCTTATCCCCAAGCGTGCAGATAAAGCTAGGCCCAGGCGTAGGAACACCGTTGGCTAGCCGGCAAAGTCGGACAAAAGCGATCTAATTGCCAAATACATACATACAAAGGGGTCATGCCCCTCCCCCAAAAATAATATACAATGTAATAACAAATACACTGCCGGAAAAAAGCATTGCAACACCCCGGTTGCATTGTACAATTTATTCCTCCGTACAGATACAGCACATACAGACAGAATACTACACATGATACATGGGCAGAGACATGTGAGACTTGCACGTCCAGCAACAGAGAGAATCATGGACAGGAAACCCTCACATCAATACTGCGACTACAAGCCGCTGGCAGTACGATAAGCCGTGATGCGGGCTGGCATCCCAGCGTTCAGGAGGCGAATAGGGTCCTGCGGTACACTGTTCCACGCCTCCTGTACCGCCTCACACAGAGTAGGTAGAGTTGGTGGGGGAGTCGCAGCACAGGTCAGGCGTTGGCCCATCATGTCCTACACATGCTCGATCGGGGACAAATCCGGCCAGGGCAGTTGACGACAATCGCGGAGAACGTGTTGCGTAGCGGGGGCAGTGTGAGGGCGGGCATTGTCCTGCTGGAACAGCCCACCACCATCCCGTTGCAAGAAAGATATCAGCACAGGCCACACAACGTGCTGGATGTATCCAGCACTGGCCAATGATCCCTCCATGAACACCAAAGACGAACGCGCGTTGTAGCTTATGGCACCCCACATCATCACTCCCGGGGTGGTCCATGTCTCCCTACGT
Source organism: Teleogryllus occipitalis (assembly GCA_011170035.1). Classification (NCBI taxonomy): domain Eukaryota; kingdom Metazoa; phylum Arthropoda; class Insecta; order Orthoptera; family Gryllidae; genus Teleogryllus; species Teleogryllus occipitalis. The sequence goes on from BLKR01002975.1 coordinate 32,832, forward strand.
GACGTGGACGAACACACTCCGCACGCACGCGCTCGCTTGTGCGACGCCGCAAACGAGCGCGCGCGCGCACACACGCGCGCACACACACACACACACAACCATCAATGGCGTGCAGGTACAAGCGGCTCTCGTCACTGAACACCACTGAATGCCATTCTGTCTCCCAACTGACCCACACACTGCACCACGCCAGACATGCTCGGCGATGGTTCGGCGTGAGTGGCAGTCGGGCTAGCGGTATGCGCCGATTGTAATCCTGCGGCAAATAACTGGTTCCCAACGGTGCGTGGAAACATGTCGGGGGCCATAAGCCTGTATCTCGGTGGGGTGGTCTTTGATGTTGGTATGTACAAAAATATCGGCAGCGAGTCGTCACACCTGAACTCCAGCGACATCGTGAGTGGTGGATGAAGGAACTTATCTCGTCTTTTTTCAGTCAATCATGATGAGCACAAACGTATTTGATCAACGTCATCTACACTTAGATGGCATCTAAGTTTAGATGGCGTTAACTTAGCATATGAGCTTTGTGTCAATTAGTCAAAAATGCCTTAAAAGGTTCGCCCATTGACCGCGTCATGTCGCTGAAGGTCAGGAGTGGCGTCGACGAGTGTCGAACATACCCCTACCAGCTGAGTTGATTCTCCTCCTTACTGAATTCATGGATTTATTGTAGGCTGCGCAGTGGATCAGGCTGCTTGCCACATTAAAATCTTAGAGAATTTCTCATCTAGCACGCACGCATCGTTCCAATGACCATTGTGTTTCATTTCTGCCACAAAAAATCGACGTGACCAAAAATTAGAAGTACTCTCAGGTACACGAATTCTTGTAGGTCTTAGAGAGTTTGAGAGTCAAATGCTATAAAGTCTAAAAATATACATTGGCAAAAAACGTCAAATAGAAGTGAGAAGAGGCACAAAAAAGATTGTGAAGATGACAATAAGGACTTTGATTTTGAAATTGAAAGCTAAACCCTAAGAAATAAAGATAGGATCGTGGAGGCCCCAAAATGTTATTCAAGTTGGCGCCTTTGGTCGTTATTATAATTAAGAGTGCTTTCCATGGCTGAACTTTACAAGTTTACTTACGTTTGAAAAAATAATCGGGAGACAAAAAGCTGGAATTATTTTCATAAATTCCACTTCTTCTTAACATCAAACTGAAATCCCGAGGTCACAATGAAGATTGCCGAGTAATTGCCTGGCTAAAGATGTTCAGATAGTTTGTACAACGCGCCAGGAAAATTTCTCTGCAGTCGCACCGTGCTGGTGGGAGTGCTAGCAACAGAAATAATATTGACAGAACGAACTGCAACTTGTAACAAAAAAGAAAACGTAAGTTGCATACTTATAACAATCATAACATATACTAGAAGTGTTGTCCCCTTCACTTGTTTTCCCAGTTATCTGGTTGCTGTCAACATAAATACCATTTGTAACAAGAGACCCTGCCTCGGCTCGGTGCAAAGAGACTTTCTTGGCGCACTATATGTCACTTTGCCTTTTGCACCGTTGTCTTCTTTGACCGCCGTGTTTCGACTTTCGAGCCGAGAAAAAATAAAAAATAAAAACTAGTTCGCGGTTGTGGAAGCAATAATACTAAATTATTCAATACATTCTTTCTTTATGTTTTTATGCACACACAGACGTTGGGAATGTTTCCTGTTCAGATGATGTTCATTGCTCACAATTCGACGGTTACGCAAGGCTCAATCTTAACCAAAATGATATTTCCCCGGATTTTGCACAAAAAAGCTTTAACAAAAGTAGTATGTAGTCCTTCTAGAGGTCAATGAAGTATATTATTAAAATGTAATTTTTTTTCTAAAACACTCTCTCTACGACCCCGTGACATGTGTAACAAAAACCCCATGAACGACCTGGCGCTTAAGGGAGGAGAGCAGGGTCCTTAGCCCACTGAAAATTTTGAAGTCCCGTACCCTTTCACAATAAAACACTTTAGTTTCTTAAATACGTCCATCCCTGATTTTTCGCTTTTAACTTGTAAATTTGGGGAACTGTTGTAGTATGACATTCAGGGAAGAGACTCCCCAAACCATAAGGAAAATCAAGAGAGGTGGTATGAACCGATGTCCCTGCAGGGCCTCTCCAGTATGTCTTAGTGTTGAAAATCCTGATGGTGACAGGATTTTCAACACTAACTTGTCAGCTAGGTCGAATTTAGCCACTGCACAGTGAGTAATTTTGGCAATCTAGTTGAAAAAGTCAGATTCTACAAAACTATAAATTGTGTATTCTTATACAAAGCATATTTTGAAAGTAAACTATGATGTTAATATATGGAGCAATTTTCTTCGAAAATGTTGTATGGAAAATGTTTTCTTTTGCAAAAAGAAAAAGTCGAGCAACATGTGTTAATTCACAAAGAAAGAAAAACGCAAATAGAAATAAAATGAAAGTTTATAAATAATTAATAAATTAAACAAATTGTTATATTATTTGTAAACCGATAAGGGAGAAAATAAAAGTATGAATTAGTCAATACGGAAAAAATTAAATAATTAGAGCCAAAATTAATTATAACGAATCACTAAATTTCTGTCTCCATTTAATGAATCCTCGCTGAGGTAACGGCATTTTACTTTTTCAGTAACTTTTTGATCAATGTCAAGCAAATTATCCCTTTTTGTTAGTATTTTTACTTTTTTGCTTTTTAAGTGAAAACTTGCAATATATGGATTAATTTATGTGAACGCCTGTCATGAGATCAGTGTTAGTATCTAGTCTTGATGTTTTCCTTGTAGTTGTTAAATTTGAAATTTAAGTGATCATAGTTACTGAATTCTTGTGCTTCATCAACATCTTGGAGCCAACATTCATCTGAGAAGTCCATCTAAGAAGATTTTATACTCATAGTTTGTAAGAATTTATTCTGTAATTAAGTTAAGCATGGTAACATATGAGTAATTTTTTGTCATCAATTTTCTCAAAAATGGTAAATTGGAAAATTCAAACTGTGATCTCATGGCCATGAGAAGGTTTCAAAAACCTGAGAATTTGTTATAAACATCTAATTTTTCGGTTGGTTGGACCCCCAGGAAAAATTTGTACTTTGTGCAATATTTTTTATTGATTTCAAAACAGGTTTTTATTTATTATAAGAGAACAACTGGTTGTAGCGGGTTCTACCAACAAAATCTGAAATTTAGAGTAAATTTGGGGTTGTACAGACACCTTGTTTCCCTTTGTAGCGTCAAAATTAAGTTTTTTTTATGGCAAAATAAATATTATTTCATATCCATCAGTCATTAGTTCTGGCATCTCTGCCAGGGGGCTTCACCATCGCATCGCCCCTTCTGTCAAGCTTCGCGGGCATGCCTCGCAAGTTGCCTACTTTCTAAGGGGCAAACAACTTTTGTAGGCAAGGAGTTTGTACTGCTCTGTAAGTGAATCTATATTTCCCCGCTACGCCTCGCTGACGCTTCGGAGACCCGCTCCCCTTCTGGGAGGCCTCTATAAGCCAGTGCGCTCCCCGCGCACTTCGCCTTTTGCCACTGTTCGTCTTTTGTCGTTCCATTTTGTCTGGCGTGCCTGGCGCACGCTCTTTCATATTCACGTCACGAGCCATTACTTATGTTTTAAAAGGCCCGGCTCCTTCAGAGTAGTTACATTGTATTTTTATGTATGTGTATGAGTGCTTTTTAGCCTGATTTGGGCAATGTTGGTTTTATTGGTATGGAATTGGATCTCAATTTTTCTATTTTTTGGTGTTTCTTAATGGTTGTGTGAACTCGCCTTTGTTGTAGTGCAGGTTTACTCTGTTTGTTCGTTTTTGTAGCTCACGTTGCAGTGTTTGGCAGCGTTTGGGCATTTGTTGGCCCCCGAAATTTGTGTGGTGTGCCATTTTTGAGCTGTGCATTGCTAATTTGTCGTTGTTAATGTTACAGTTTCCTGCTCCTGTCGTGAGTAAGACGACATCGGTCGCATTCGGCATTTTGGAGCTTCGTTGGTAGGCGTCAGCTGGATCCGTACGTCATTGGCCGTGATCTATTGTTAGCTGCGCTCTTCTGGTCCCGTAGCCGGCAGACACGTCGGCTGGGCAACGGCGCGTCGCTGGCACGCTCTGGCTTGATCTCGTGCGGGCGTTTGAAGGCCGCATGTATTTCGGCAGGCGTGCAGCCGCAGCTCGTTGAACGAAAGCAAGGGCGGGCGACATTCAGGCCGCTCTGCTTCGTTCCAGAGTATTCCTGTTCGTTCGATAATTTTGGTAACAAGGTGTAAGCTTGGTAAAAGATCCATTTCCATACATTGTATTAATGCACTCATACGAAATTTGGTTTTAACTTTTGAATGGCTCGTTTTGTAATAGTTTCTGTAGCCGCAGTCGGCTTCTTTGTCCTTTCGTCTATTGTGTATTCGACTTCCTCGTCCTAAAGTGGACATTGCTGAGGATGCTCTGAATACAGTAATTCTGTATAAAGTTCAGGCGTATTGTTGGAAGCGCCTTTTCTTAGTGTTCCTGTGTTCTTCACAGCATTTTTGTAAAGAGACAGTATTCCTCCGTCTGTCAACCTTGTAATTCTATTCGTAATTCTGTATTGTTTTTCTTGCAGCAATTCCTTTTTCTGTACAGCAAGAAAAATTTATTTTGTATGTTTTCATGGTTTACAATAAATGTAACACTTGTAAGTTATTTGGATTGTTATATCTCCATTCTTCGAGATCCTTTAGAACCTATGTTCCTGTTTCTTTCCGAATCTGGAGCGTCCTTTGGAAAGATTTCGATTGTGACGACAATCTTCACGATTCCGATGGCTTAGGGGTTCTCTGTGTTAGCCCCGAAAATATTTCATTAGGTAATCGCATGGTCACCTCGCCTTATATTTGTTTTAAGGCAAGGTTTTATTTAAAAGTTAATTTGTGGTTTAATTTGTGGTAACAGCTGGCGACCGTAACTTCGAACTTCAATTGTTAATTTTCCTAAATTACGAGTCTCGCCAAGTTCCAAATTTAACAGTAGTTTCCTTGTCATAGTTCACTGAACATTCTATTGTTCTTCTTTCTTACTTCTTGGGCTTCTTCCTTCTTTCTTCTTCTTGGGACTGTCCAAGAGGGTGATTGCAACTTTTCATTATATCTCTTCCATGGAGTAGAATCTTACGGAGTTTAATCTTTCCATGGAGAAGTACGGGCATGCAATACTTGTTGGAGATACAAATCTCAAGTGTCATTAATACATTTTTCAAAATTATTGAAGTTAATTTTTTCACCACTATTTAGACATTTTGATATGACTTCAACATGCTTTAATATTTCCAGATTTATTCCAGTTATTTATAAATTGCTATTGCCCCTTTGTGTTTTATGCATGTCGACTAACAGAACTAACTCCTGTCTGAATTTTTTTTAGATTTTTTCTTCCTTTGCGAATCGCTTTCTTTATTTTCATCTCCTCTTACGTGTCTTGTCAATAATTCAGAAATCGGATACAATTTTTACGTCTCGTTACCGCTTACGCAGTAGAGAGAAAGTTATGTAATGCTGCGCGAAAATACAGTAAATTTTCGGCAGAAAAAGCTCTTATTAGAAGGACCCGGTAACGAAAATGTCCAGTTGTTACAATTGGGGGGGGGGGCTCTATTACGTGGTGCAGCCAGAATCCATGTTTTGTGGCTCCTTACCATCGAAATATCGATTGACAGCAAAAAGTCTGTCCGACCGTCAACAACGCTAGCCGCTAAACAGTTCAGCCGATTCAGTTCTGTTCTCAGTTCTCTCAACAGTTCAGCCGAACAGTTGTCTGTATTTCCAGTCGATGTGAAATGTGAAGAAGACACTCAAATAGCGTTTGTCAAGAATGAAGGGGAGATATTCTAAAGGAAAGATATTTCCCTTTCCTTTTTATAAAGATTGTTCTTGATGCAAAAATCTACGCACTTTCTTAATTCTTGTACATCTGTTAGGAGAAGTTAGGAAGCTCCTTTATATATATATATATATATATATATATATATATATATATATATATATATATATATATATATATATATATATATATATATATTGTGACGTTCGTGGCCTGGCCACTAACTTACACGGCGCCCACGCATCTACAGACGTGACGGAGTGAAAAATAACATCGCAAGAGCAGCACGGAAGAGAGAAAAGGCGCGACCTGGCGGTGGCGGCCAGAAGCGGCGGCGGGGTAATTTCAACGGAGGGGCGGCGCGGCATAGGGGTTCTATGACGTCAGGGCCACATTTATACGGCGGAGCGGCGAAAAGCTGCCTTCTTCTCGATTTGGACGGCGACGAGCGAGGTACTAGTTCTTCTTGGTTCAGACGGCGACGCGCGAGGTACCATTCTTCTAGAGCTAGACGGCGACGCGCGAGGTATTCTTCTGTAGTAAAGACGCGGAGTCGTAGACATGATCACGAGTAATAGTGGAGGAGAACGTTGCAATATTGAAGCGGCGAGAAGTAGCAAGTTAACATTATAACGAGGCCGCATAAAGTAAAGTAAACGTGATTGTGAACAATATCATAGTCAACGCCCTGGTAGGAGCGACACGTGCTGTAACACGCAAGGGACGGAGCAGTACGCGTGCATGTGTCCTGGATCTGGTGGCGAGAGCTTAGAAGACTGGTGCGAAAATCTGGTAACGGACTGCGGAGACGGCTTCGAGGACATCGGGAAACGCGAGTGGCGGCGCGGCTGGCAGGCGTACAGCTACTTCGACAGGACGGCGGTGCGTAACCCGGGGGCCTTGGGCGGCGGCAAAGGTAATTTGTAACTGAGTAAACCAGAGTGGGAGACCGGATTTTGGAAGGAGTGAAATGAAGAACCAGACCATTAAAACTTTGTAAAATCACCTGAAATTTGTGTCACGGCAGCATAAATTTACCTTGTATAGCGGTAATACTTGCAATAGAATTCAATCCAGAAACTGTGTAAATTTTAGTAGAGTTCCTCATTTTATTGTATAAAATTTGCTAACGAGGAAAATATTTAATGTAAAGTAGCAATAAGATATTGAATAGCGTTTCATTGTAATTAATCCCAGGGGTATGGGCAAATTTAGTTTCAATTAAGTTCATAACTTAGCAAAACCGTGCACGGGTGATAGGAGAATCAGACTCGACATAGCGAGCACATTGTTAAGTAAATTTTTGTGTTGTGTTGTAAATTTTGATTTAATTCTGAACTTGAATGTTAAGTGTGAACAATTTCTCATGCCATATTACAGAATATACTGTCATTTTATCTAATTTTGTGTCTGGGTGTGTAACTTTCTCATACCTCAAAAGATCCTGCCCCCCGAGATATTCAAGCTCGAAAGAGCATTCTATCAGGGCGTTATATATATATATATATATATATATATATATATATATATATATTGTGACGTTCGTGGCCTGGCCACAAACCTACACAGCACCCACGCAACTTCGCCGGTGACGGAAAGTACGTAAGAACACAGGAAAAGCAGCCCGAGAAGGGAAAAGGCGCTACCTGTCGGTTGCGGCCAGATGCGGCGGCAGGGTACTCTCGACGTAGGGGCGGTACGCATGGGGGTACTATGACGTCAGAGCCGCATTTATACAGCGGAGCGGCGAAGAGTTGCTCTCTTCTTGAATCAGACGACGACGTGAGAGGTAACTTCGGTAGTCAAGACGCGGGGTCGTGAATGATACCACGAGCAGTAGTGGAGGAGAGCGTTATAGCATTGAGGCGGCGAAAAGCAGCAAGTTGAAATTGTAACGAGGCTGCATAAATTAAAGAGAACGTTGACTGTGAGAACGTGATCTGAAATAAGTGAGAATTGAGTGGAGTAGTAAACGTGACTGTGAACCGTGTTAGTCAACGCGCTGGTGGAGCGACACGTGGATTAACACCCGCGAGAGATTGAGAAATACACGTGCGCGTGTCTGGATCTGGCGGCGAGAGCTATAGAAGACTGGTTTGGAAATTTGGTAGCGGGCTACGGAGACGGCTTCCTAGGACATTGGGAAACGCGAGCGACGGCGCGGCGGCGGTGAGCGGCGACCTCGACGACGACGACGGCGGTGCGTAACCCGGGGCCTTGGGCAGCTGCAAAGGTAATCCGCATCTGAATAAAACCAGAGTGGTGAGACCGGAATTTGGACGGGAGTGATAGCGAAGAATAAGAACATTAAACTTTGCAAGATCACCTTAGATTTGAGTCATGGTGACGTAAATTAACCTTGTACGACGGTAATGCATTCAATTGAATTCAATTTAGAAATTGTGTAAATATTTGATTAGAGTTCCTCATTTTTATTGTGTGTAAAATTATTAATGAGGAAAATAATGAATGTAAAAAGAGCGATAAGATCCTAAATAACGTGTAATGGTAATCAATCCCAGGAGTGTGGGAAAGTTCAATTCAATTGCATTCGATTTAAAATTTGTGCAAATATTTTATTAGAGTTCCTCATTTATTGTGTAAAATTATTAACGAGGAAAATTATCAATGTAAAAATAGCGATAAGATCCTAAATAACGTGTAATGGTAATCAATCCCAGGAGTGTGGGAAAGTTCAATTTCACTTAATTTAATAACCCAGCAAAAATCCGTGCACGGGTGTTAGGAGGTAATTAGACTCAACATAACGAGCAAATCATTAAGTAAGATTTTTTGTGTGTGTAGTAAGTTCTTTTGATTTGATTTTGAACTTGAGTGTCAAGGGTAAAGAGTCTCTTGTGCCATATTTCAGAATATATCATTGTTTTATCTAATTTTGTGTCTGGGTGTGCTACTTTCTCATACCCCAAAAGATCCTGCCCCCGAGATATTTAAAGCTCGAAAGAGCATTCTACTAGGAGTTCCCCGAAGAGGGGGCGTTACAATATATATGTATGTGTTCCGTCGCAAAATATATATATATATATATATATATATATATATATATATATATATATATATATATATGTATATATGTATGTATGTATGTATATATATATATATATGTATATATGTATATTGCGACGGAACACACGTCGTGGCCTTCCCTCCGACGCGCCGCGCATAATACAACTCTGTTGCGAGAAGGAGTCGTTAGCCCTAAGGATGTGTGAGATCGCGTGGGCGTTACCGGCGTCGTTCGACAGTTCACTGCCGTCCCGACGTCAGACCTCTCGAGTTGTTTCGAATCGTTTGCCTTGATGAGGCTTATGTCTGAAAATGCACCTGGGTGGGGAATACGGGCAGGTTTGTACTCAAAGCAAAACACTTGTGGCTCTGGCATACAAGGCTGTATATTCTACAATCAAGAAACAAAAAGAAAAAAAAACAACACACAAATTCAACAAAAATAACAACCCTTCACAAATAATCACATTTAGAACACAACCTTCGTGCTCGGAAATGCATATTCGAAGCAATTATCGCTACCTCAAAAACAAAAAACACCTTATTTCATCATTCATTAAATAATCTTGTAATTCATGCACCAGTTGGTGTAGTTCGTCTTAAGGACACAAAGAACACAAAGTTTTAAATTCCCTGCGCTAAATTGCTTTCGTTTCTTAAAAGTGGTTTTTAATTCACAATACACTTCAACCACCAATGCTTAGAAAACTCAGCACAGACTGCAGATAAATTTACTATATGAACTTTGAACACTTTATAAACCTCTTTAAACACTCAATCAATTGGGTGACTTGTTCAAAGCAAATTAATCACTTATGTTCTTAACATAGCTTTAATTCAAGAGTTCCACACGCCAGCATTCACAAATGTGGCTTGAAATGCGTAACATTTGAAAAGCTTTTAAAAGAATAGTGTGGTTTAACATTGTTCGATTACATCTTTTTCGTTACTGCGACCGTTCTGTCGCCCGGGTACTCACGCTTCTCCAATGGGGTTTTACGTGAACTGGCCTAGTCGAGTGCTGCGAGCGGCGCCTTGGCGCCTCGGCGTTTGGAGAACGTGGCGATCGCACCTTACGCGACCTCCGGGCTCTCGCGCTGGTAGCGACGGCTCGTGCTGGCGACGCGCCGGGGTAGCCTGGCCTCCACGATCCTCCGCCCCTCCTTCCGCTGCGTTTCCGCACCAGTTTTCTCGGCTGAGAATTGCCTCGGCCTCGCCTCTGCGCCCGTCTTCCTTCCTCAACACAAATGCTTCTCTGGCGGTGTTTTCAGGAATGGTTATCGCCTTGGCTCCTTGTTTCGGTGATGTGACGTAGCAGCGATGCAGAAAACTGTTCGGCGTACGCCGGAAAAGAGTCCGATTCAGCCCTCACCGAATTCACATAATTCGCTCCCACTGATACACGTTTATTTTCCGTCGTGAATTATCAATAAAAAAACGAGTACAGTATTCGTTCTCTTCCCGTACTCGGATGAAACAATCTCGCGTGAAGTTCACTGCTAGCGACCCGCGACCGGTTTCTCTTCACTAACCATCACTTATAACGGTTTTGACGTGATTGGTGAGACGCGTTCCGCAGCGATCCGTCCTCCTCCGAGATTTTCCTAAGAGTCTTTCAACTTTCAACGGAAAAAATTTCTTGCCGTTGGCTTCCCTCGTTTTTCGGATACCGGCCAATCACAAGATTTCGTTCCCAAGCTTATCTTTCGAATTTCTTATTCGTGGACAAGCGTTTCGCTCGACGCGGCCGCGGCCGACGTCAGACAGTGACGGGGTTCTCGCGCCGCGTTCAAATTAGCGAACTGCCGAAGACGGTATTTTGGGAATTTTTTTATATGGTCCGGTCCGTTACCAGGGCGTATATTCGAGCTCGTCTCAATATATATATATATATATATATATATATATATATATATATATATATATATATATATTGTGACGTCATGGGATTAGACAACCCCATAACGCCACCATCAGCTACGAAAAGAAGCCCACGAACAGAGGAGTAGGGTACGCGGCGGAGCGACGGCTTGTAAACGCGCCATCTACCCACAGCTTTTCGAACTCTGATTCCCGAACTAGCGAATAATGTTTTTCCTGGAGGTCACGAAAAAAGGAGAATATTCACCCCTCCAAAATTTCCCCAGGCGCGAGTACCATAAGTATCGCGGCGCGCCTCGGAGGAGCTCTCTATGATTGCAGCAGCGACGGCGACTAGACTGAGTTCTGAAGGCGATTGTAACTTGATAGCATAGGAGTTTATTTTAACTTAGTAGTTAAAAGTTAGCTTGAGAAGTGTATCAATGAAAGAGAAGTGGAGTGCACGAACATTCTTCGCATTAACATTCACAATATTTGAGAGAGCAAGCGAAGTGATTGTTTGACTTCGAAATAATTTCAAATTTGTAAAATTTGCGCAGAAGGACATTAACTAAATCCAGCATCTCATATTACACGCTGAGACCACACACTTTGGGACCGGAACTGGAAAATGTTGCCTTGCAAATTACAAGCAGTTAGGAAGAATATCGAAGAATCTCCCATCACTTCCATTAGACTTAGCAGAAGACATCAAGTGGTTATAACCAGACTCCGTATAGGACATTTCAAACTCAGTCACAGCTACCTAATTAAAAAGGTTGCTCCTGATCCTTGCCCAAATTGCGGACTCCCAGTTTCCACAAAGCATATTATAGTTGATTGCCATGTGATGGCGACTGTGAGAACAAACCTTAACATCAATGATAATCTCTACTGTATATTAAATTCTTATACCGGTCAAAAGAAAATTATAGAACTCACCAAATTTAATATGCTAAATAGTATTTAGCTAAAGACTATACATTGTCTGCCCTATGTATAACATCTAGATTAAGGATTTGTGTAGGTGTATCCCATGAAAATGTGTAACTAGTATGTGAATTTGTAAATACTGTATTTTTGTAACTGTGGTCGCCAATGACCTAGCTGTTTATAAGGCGACCTTAAATAAATAATTAAAAAAAAAAAACTTGTACGAGGCGCGGCAGAAGAAGGACGACCCCAGCAAGAGAGCAGCGTAGGCGAGATGAACGGGATACCTTAGAACAAGTGTAAAACTCATTTTAAAAGCCGTGCACGGAAAAACTGGAGAGTAGAAAAAGTAAAATAATGTGGTAGATAAAAATTCAGAAAGAGGAATGAGCAAATTATGAATTGTAATTGGTGAAAGTGTGTTCAGGCAGTCGAGGTGATGCCATTTTTTTGTTTTGCCTTGTTTTCTGTTTTTTTTTCAGTGACCAACTATTTAAAGTGCATAATCCTATTATATAATTGTGCCACTGTAATTTTTCATTGAATATATGCTCATTTTATTTGTATTTTATCTGATTCATTGTGTCAAGGGTTCAGGCCTTTCTCATTCCCAAAAGATCCTGCTTCCTGCTTTTAAGCTCGCTTCACGACCATTCATACTATCACGCTCTCCCCACGTGTGGAAGGTAGTAGGTGGGTGTGTTAGAATATATATACGCAGAATAACTTTTATCTTCTTTTGATCCAGAAAGCATTTCTAAAGTAACTGATTTTCTATATGTCTTCCTTTTGCAGTCTCTGTAATTAAGAACAAGAAGTGCAAACTTTAAATTTCAACATGCACTATAATTCTCGACAAGTGTCCGCACTGGGACTCTTGCCCCGACATGAAAGCGAACCGTTGCTCCAACCGTCAAAATGCCTTATCATACATCTACGAAACTCTTTACTGTACTTCAGTTTTTATAACATGGCGCGTGAGGCCCGTGTTCGCGATGGAATATGACACGGCTTTTTGCGTCTTTCTCAATCGTGCCGCTAGATGTCTCATGATCGCTACCGTATCAAGCAGAGCTACAGATCACGCGACATCTAGCGGCACGATCGAGAGAGACGCGAAAAGCAGTGCCATTTCCCACCGTGAAGACAGGCCCTCACGCGCCTTGTTATAAGTATAGAGCAGGCTTGCACAAGGGCCCCAGCGATGCGCCCCACAATGGTGATGGCAGCCCTTCCGCGCCCCACCGGCTTCTACTGGCGTTCACTTCGGGGCAAGTGACCGCTGCCCGAGCCCTCGGTTGGAGGAAAGCCTTGTGGCTCTTAAGTCGGAATTTGTTGAATCAGGTTGAATTTGACAACTAAAGACTTGATATAACAGCTGTTGTTTCTGGAGAGGGAAGGTTTCGTTTTGTACACTATTATCCAGATTAAATTGCTCAACAACTCCCACAAATTTCATGATCAATCTTTAGTGTTGCAACTGAATTTGAAACTATTTGTAATTTAAATAACAAGAACAGAATGTTTAACGATCTATCATTGTTAATAATTATACGAACTTTATAAATTTAATTCTGATTGTAATACAGTTGACTACACTTTTCTAAATGTTTCAATGCTGGTAATTTTATTTATATAAGGAAGAAAATAGAAACAGCTTGAGATAATAATAAAGAGAACAAAGTATTTCGAGAAACACAATCATATCGTTTTTATTTAACAAAAATCACATTAAGTATCACTTTTTTTTAAGAAATTATAGAATCAATATTTGACGAGTGTGTTCGTGCCACTGCCACTCGCATTGTCGACAGCAGAAGTGAGAGTGTCATTCGATCTCTGGACTTGGTTTTCTGTAAGTTCATGAGGGAGAAAAACTGCTCACAGATAAGTGGAACCGAACATTGACAATACCCGTGCAGTTGCAACGATACCCAACTACTCGATTTCGTTCGCGACCTGCCACGGTTTGCACCCTCAGTTCAACCTCCCGACTGACTATTTCGAAAGAAAAATCTAAAGAGCAGAAAAGTCAAGGGACAGCCGTCGGGGATTATGCCTACTGGTTCGCGTGGGGCGCCGTGGGGCGCGGGCTTTCCAGCGTCCCAAGGAGCTCAATTGGGGCGCTTGTGCACCTCTGGTATAGAGCATTGTGTAGGTCACATTTCACACATCCATACTCTTATTTGTAGATTTTAATTATTGGGCTATTAACAGCGTAGACATATTTCCAATAGATTGCAAAATTACATCACATAAGTTCAAATTATATCTCACCTCATTGTCGTAGCAATATTTACATTGGAACTACCAAACTCACCTCACAGTACATCAGCCATGACACCTTCCAATTTATATTGCAGAAGTGCCAACTTCACTATAGTCAAAAACAGTAATTACGTTAATCAGACTCTTAGCTCATGCCGACATTTGCTCCCTACTAATCTACGAGGAGAAAATTTATTGAAAAAATGTAGTGCGATTTATTAGACAATGCATAAAGGAAATAGCCAAATAAGGCAGTGAAAAGTGCCCTCAAAACAAATTGATAATCATATGAAGCTCATATGAAAGAGAATACAAAATGACGTAGATTCACAAAAAATCAGCCTCCTGGGGCCATATGTCGCAGAGATACAACGAGAAACGTGTTTTGCATGTTTTATTTTTTTCTCAGCATCTATTGCCTGTATCAGGCTGAAAAAATTGCAGAGACGGAGAAATATAGTTCAATTTAAAGGTATTTTTGTCAACGAATTTTGACGCCAAATTCATATAGAAAATAAATAATTTTTTAAAATTAATTTTCGACGCGATAACGTTGGAGTACTGTCTCAATTTTTTCCCCTAAAATGGGTCTTATAACATTCTATAACATGTTTGTTTTGAAATTTTTAAACAATGTGGACGGTAGTGAAAAATAACTAAAACCATTTTTTTCAGTTTAAACATTTGAAATTCGCGCCCAAATCTGAATGGAAAACTTGTTTCACAAATGTTTAAACAGTTTTTATTAAAATTATTGAAAGATCTTGCTTACCAGGATGATTTGAAACTTTTTGCTGACAAATGTTTGTTTTATGTGGAAAGTATTTGTATTATCGACATAAAATTATCAAACCTCTTTTGTTTTTAGGTTTATCTATTGTTTCTAATATAAATCAAATTACTCGGTTTTAGGTATATTAATCGTTTATGCTAATAACATAAATAAAATTACTTAGTTGTAGATTTATTAATCATTGACAATTAGACAATCATAGACCATTAATCATTGTCACTTTCTGCAATAACTGGGATCACGCATTTTTTTATAAACAGTCTACACAAAATTTCTGTTTCTTCCAACATTTCTGTTTGAAAATACCTGTTTAACAATTTTTCTAAGTAACTAGCGTGTGCCAAATGAGTGTTTAAATTATCGCAGCTATGTGGGAGCAGCATCCGAGGGTGCCACTTCTCTTCGCACGTTGACAATAACGTTTCCCTCCCGATATTCCCATGGTTGAAAGAGATGGGTGGGCTCCTCGGGTGCACCGATTTTTGCTCGTTCTGCACTGCACCAGTTTCCGTCACGAACCATGTGACCACTTCGTTTGAAAAACGAGACCAGATGTCGGCCACCTTGTTTCATGGAGTGCAAGAAATCTTGAGAAACATTTTTAAGTGGTATAAATGGACAATTTTCAACGGTGACCTACCTAAAATAACACAATGAAAGGGTAATTGCAATAAAGGATGTAACATTTAAAAAAGCACTTATGTATTTTTGTTTCAATTACTTGTAACTGCTAATTTTGGCATTTAAAATTCTCGTTAATATTATGACGCACACTGGTGCCAGAAACTCATCGGCTGAAGTCGAATGCGCAAGAGGCCACCTTTTCTCTTTCCACTATGTATTTCCACCATGCTTTCCACCAAGGATATTCCGATTGAGTTTGATACATAATCGATGTAACACCTATTAGATATTGAGTTCTTATGTCGTGTTCAAATCAGTGTTTATATATCGGTTAAACGGTCTCTTTTCAATCACATTTAGGCGCAAATTTCAAATGATTAAACTGAAAAAATTGGTTTTAATTATTTTTCACTATCGTCCACATTATTTAAAAACCTGAAAAAAAATGTTATAGAATGTTATAAGACCCATTTTAGGGGGAAAATTGAGACAGTACTCCACCGTTATCACGTCGCGCGTCTGATACGCACAATAGATGCTGAGAAAAAAACACCTGCAAAACACGTTTCTCGTTGTATCTCTGCAACAGATTGCCCTAGGAGGCTGATTTTTTTATAAATCTACGTCATTTTGTATTCTCTTTCATACGAGCTTCGTGTGATTATCGATTTGGTTTGAAGGCACCTTTCACCGCCTTATTCGGTTATACCCTTTGAGACAAATTAGGCAAAATCTACTCGTTTAAAAAAATTGTAAATGACTTTTTTACAAAAGCTGCTTTTTAGAACAGACTTAGTTTATGGCAAAAATCGCTATCTTCAATTTTGTAATCTTGAATGTTAACTTTTTTACAATTTTCGAAAATACGGAGAGTTCGCCGAAAGTAGGTCTACACTGTATTTTTACAGTCCCTTGAAACCTACAAAGAGAAAATTTAAAGAAAAATTTGGAGCGGTTTTAGAGGAGAAATTGTTTAAAAAACTAAAATTGTCTCTATTTCGTTCAAAATTATTCATATTTTCGAAAAATTGAACATGAACTTATTTCAAGATGTCTTTAAACATATCTCATTAAGAACAAAATCTCTATCTCCGGTATTGTAGCTGTAGGAAAACGCCCAAAACACTGCACTTCTGCAGTTTTCGAAAAAGCAGGGTTTTCAACGAATATGAGACCTTTACCATTTTCTTAAGCATCCTTTACGCTATCCGACGACAAAGTTTAATAAAAAAATGGTGCCATTTCTGAAAAAAAATTGAAAATATAACGATAACCTTATATATGAGAATCGATAAATCAAATCGTACATTCCTGAAACGCGAGCAGGGGACAGGGCTCTGGCGCATGGCATTCGACTTATGCCAATGAGCTTCAGATACCAGTTTGCGTCTCAATATTAGCGGGGATTTTAAATGCAGCCAAATCCAAAAATTATCACATCGTTACAAGGCATTGAAACAGATTTATGAAGCATTTCTTTTAAATATTGCATCTTGTACACCTTTATCGCATTATTTTTTGTCGATTACCGTTGAAAATTATCATTTTGGACCACTTTCAAAATGTTTTCATCATTACTCGCTCTCCAAGCAATATGGCGATCAGAGTCTTTTCAAACGAAGAGCCCGTGCTGTAGTCACGTGGTTCCTGACACAAACCGGTGGTGAACAGAACAAGCAAAATCGGTGCGCCGGAGAAACTCACCCATTTATTTCCACCATGAACGCGAGGCGTGAACATTCGAGCATTGAGGCGCCCTGGGCGGATGATTTTGAAGCAAACATAACTCTGCCCCGTGACGTCACGGGTTGGCAGAAACAGTGCAGCTGGCTGGATTGCAGCGTTTGGATATTAACTCCCAACTTCCTTTCAGCTGTATTTTGTAATCTTGTGCGTTGTGAGGGCAATTTTCTGTTGAGTGAAGATGGTTGTTTCTTGCTGTGCTTGTGAATGCAGGAATCGATACCAAAAAGGAGTTGACATATCATGAGATACCTTGTGAAAGCCATGTGTTTGCACTCGTGAAACTAGTAGTTAGCAAGTACTTAGGTGTAAGATTACATTATGAGACTAAGAAATATAATAAAAAATGTTCAGCCAAGCGGGTAAGAAGCTTGTACACAAAAAGTGAGTTACTTAAAAGTTAATAGTATAATATCAAGGGGTAGATATAATAAAATTAACTGTACTTGATTGAGTTATTGAGATGTCATTATTTACCAGCAATTTTTGTAATCATTTGGACAAATTGCCTGTTAAATTGAAAATAAAATAAAAAATAGAAATAATACATGTCTTCTGAGAATAAAATATTACTATCTGACAAGTATTCTCTTTAATTTTAATCTACAAATACCTAAATGTTCAGATACTCAAGCCTTAGAAAAACAAGTTTTAATCCTTTTTATACCATACAATATCCATAACTAACTCGTCTTTTTAATATGTAAAATATGCTTAAACCTGGAGATTGCTGTCAATACGGTCCAAGATGTTTTCAATTATGGGGAAGGGATTGTGAAAATCTTGGAGAAAAATAAGAAGAAACTTAATGCAAATACTATATTATTGGTCTGGAAGTAAAACTTGCAACTCCAAAACCTACATTTTTAGACAAATCAAGTTAAAATTCATTCAGTTTAATTTGTCTTCTCAGTATCTTTTGCCAAGGGGGAGATAAACCATGTTGTTTTTTAATTACTAAAATCGCTTTAGTCCTGGAATTAGATGTACTAAATTATATATTATTGCCTTATTTCAAACAGAGACGAATAACAGTGAAAATGAACACGAAAATCCATCAATGAACATTATTTTTCGATTCTTGAAAGGTGTGTCGCGTTGAAAATTATTCAAAAGTATCAAAAGATGACTAATGTGTTTCACTTGTTTACCGACGATGTAGAAATAGTTAGCTTATGCCCACAAATTCGTTTAAAATTGGGACGGAAAGATAGTCTGTAATGACCGACATACGTAGATATCGGTCTTCTGCCAACCTGTGACGTCATCGGAGTCGTTTCGTGTTTGCCTCTACTTTCCGCGGGGTAGGAAGCGACTATGGTGTCTTTATGTATTCTATGCTGGAAGGCGTGAACAGTCAGCCTGAGTTGTATTGTGATCCTGAATAACCCCACAGTTACATGTCATATACCAAGTGTTGTTATTAAGTGAATACCCAAACCCTGCATGGAATACGTTACATGGTGTCAGGAGTTATTTGATTTTGCTCATCGAACGACGAAAAAATTGGCAAAAAAGAAAATGGCTAACGTAGAAGAAAACGTAAGATCATAGATTAGCTCGTCGCATAAACATTCAGCAAACGAAACCGCTGATATTTGGTAAAACACGGTACAGGAATGGAAAAGTGGAAAGTGTCGTACAACTGGTACTCAAAAGCAATACAGTTAGATAAAGAACCGCCCGAATCCAAGTCGCCACATTTATGACAACAATAGGATATGAAGCCGAAGAGATATATGAATCGTTTGACCTCACTGAATATCAACAAACAAACATGCAGGTAATTATGGAAAAATTCAACAATTACTTTGTGCCAAAAGTAAGTGAAACTTATGAAGAATACGTTTTTCATAAAATGGTACAAGAAGCAGTCGAAAATTTTGAACAATTTTTTTATTCAAATAACGACACAAGCAAGAAAATGCAATTTTGGTGGATTAAAAAATGAATTCTAAAAGACAAAATTGTCAGTGGCTTAAAAGATGATAGATTACGTGAACGATTGCTGGGCACTACAGACCTAATCTATGGTAGAACAGTAGAAATGTGTCAAGCAAATGAGTTGGCACACCAAACCAGTGACATGAGTAAAAACAACGAATCGCAGATGTCAGTCGCCGCGGTGAAGAAAAAAGAAACAATCGACAAAGAAAAATAATGACCATTTCGATTGCAAATGGGGTGGTTCGAAACACGGTAAGCGATCTTGTCCAGCATACAAGAAGAAACGTACACATGAGGAAAGTTGGGACATTTTGAAGTTTGTTGTAAGTTCAAAAAGATTCATGTGGAACCCAGCTCGAAAGACGAGGAAAGAAGCTCTCAATCGTCGAGCAGTAGCTGTATTCTCGAAACAATGCGAAATATTTCGTATGCGAATGATTTCGAATAGCATTGCATGCAAATGCATTCTCGAGCGTATTCGAAAGTTTTCGATGCATGTATTTGGCAACATTGGAAATAGAATTTTATCTCTTCTCCGTCTAACAAAGAAGAAGTATATTTTAGCGCACGCGATTTCTCTTTGGATGTATTTTCCGCATTCACGAAATTCAAATATTCAATTTTATTGCGTTCAGCGTCACTTTCTTTTCACAAATATTATTTTAAGGACAGTAAAATAGAAAGTTGTCAGAGTAATAATAGTTATTTAGTATTGAAGTTTTAAGTGTTTTTTATTTGAGAACTGTGTATTTATTTGTAAGAGAACAAGAAAATGGCACAATTTAAAAAGAATGCACACGCCAGTCAGGAGCAAAAGTCAACTCTTGCTGTTTTATGCATATTAATAAAGCTCTGTCAGAATTCTCATCCACTTTCACTGTTAAAGATTCCCCCAAAATTTGGGAATAGTTAGCTCTGTAACTAAATGATATCCCTGGTGCACAGAAGGACAGGAAGCACTGGCGCAAAATCATGGCATGACACGAAATCTGCTGTGAAAGGGAAACAGACTATCATTAACAATGAAAGGAAGAGAACTGGAGGAAGCCCTCCACCAACTACAGATTTAACTTCTGTGGATAAAAAAAAATATCAACACCCGACTTCAATTAAAGGATCAGATTCAACAACAGAATCAAGCACTAATTTTTTTGGAAAATGAACAGGATAATTTTGAAATAACTGAAGAGGATGGTGTTACTGTTACTGAGGAGGACGATTTAATTTTATTAAATAATGTTAGTCAGGAATCTTCCGTAACTGTAGTGAGTACAGATGCTCCTGGACCTTCTCACACAACTACAACAGAGACGAACTAAAATCACAAACGCACAATGGCTGAAAAGCGGCTAGAGAGATCAACAAATTCAACAGCTGTTTATTTTGAGAGACCGGATCATATTTATGATAAAACACTCGTGGACCACGTTCAACAGCTTCCTGCTACAATTATTCATTTTCTATAGCTGCTAAAATACATATTTAATCGAAATTAGCTATTTCCGTGTTGTATTTGCAGGATGCAAGGTAAGTTAAACAGTCAATGTTTAATAACCATTTACTTTCACCAATAACCAATACACAGAACAACGTAACAAATACCGTACAATAATTCTTAACGGCCTTCTTGCCTCACCGAGCCTTATCGCCCGCAGTGGCGATAAGCGTCGTAACGTGATAGCTGGCCGCAGTCGCCTCGAGCCTCCTAGTAGTGCGCGGCGGGTTACGCCGCGGTCGGGAGTGTAGCGAGGGGCGGCAGTGGCCACCGAGGTCGGCGTTGATCGCCTGGCTGATACGTCACGGCTAGTGACGGTAGCAAGTGCCGGCGGTAGTCTGCAGTCACTTTGTGGCGCGCCACAGATGGCGCCTTGACCAGGCGTGTAGCGAGGGCGGCAGTAGCCCCCGAGGTCTGTGCTGATCGCCCGGCGGATACGTCACGGCTGGTGACGGTAGCAAGCGTCGGCGGCAGCAGACTGGAGTCCTCTTATAGCGCGCAGCAGGTTACGCCGCGGTAGGGCGTGTAGCGAGGGCGGCAGTAGCCCCCGAGGTCGGTGCTGATCGCCCGGCGGATACGTCACGGCTGGTGACGGTAGCACGCGCCGGCGGCAGCAGACTGGAGTCCTCTTATAGCGCGCAGCAGATTACGCCGCGATAGGGCGTGTAGCGAGTGCGGCGGTGGTAGCTAAGCGAAGCGGTAACTGAACGGGGGCGCCCTGCTCCCGACCATGCCTTTATACCCCACCGCCCGGTGAAGGGGGAGGGGAGGGACTGTGCCCCTCCACTAGCGGCGCGGCGGAGCGTAACTCGGTTTCGTCTTCTGATTGGGGGGATACCACAGTCCGAAACTTGTTAATCTAAGATGAGGATGGGATATTAAATACCACAGCATGAAATCGCATACGATTTTGTAATTTGAATGGTGAAATCATTCGAGTTAAATTGAATGCAAACTCTTCGGATTTTCTCGAAGAAGAATCTCGAGAATACAACATGTTTCGAATACGAATTGACACCATTTAGTATGCGAAAGAGAGCATTCGAATTTCGAGAATAGACACTTGTATATTGGCAGTATCACAGTACCATCAAAAGAAGATGATTGGACGGAATTAATACAGGTTGGAAACAGCGTTTCATGCTAAGTTAGACAGCGGCGCTCAAGGCAATGTTCTTCCGTTGCACATAATTGAAATCTTGGGAGTTACTGGTGAAATAAAACAATCCGAAGTGAACAAGTTAGTGAAATCAGTGAACACATACTGAGTGTTGTCGGTGAACTGAAGTTGAAATGTAAGATCAAGAATAGAATCACGGAGCTAAAATTCTTGACCTTGAAGTAAAACGTTCAACAAATAAAGGGGAAAGAAAACTTGTGAAGAAGAAAAGCTTATAGTTAAGGTGCAGAGTGTCAAGATCAGCATTCCAAAATTAGACGAGAAACAAATTTTTAACGGTTTGGAGCGTTTTATAGCCTAGGAATACATCGTCAATGAAAATCGAAGCTTCGAGAGCAGGTCAGCTAGAACGATTCCATTAGCCATAAAAGAAGCAATAAAACAGGAATTCGACAAAATGGTTCAAATGCACGCCATTAAACGAATCACAAACCCAACAGCAGCAGCATCTTCTCTAGTGATCGACAAAAAAGGGGACAAAATCCGCCTATGTATCGATCCTACTGACGTGAACAAAAATATTAAGAGAAGACACTTTCCATTAAACGCAGTTGAAGCTATCGCCGGTATTAAGTAATTCACACATTTGGACTTCACTCGAGGATTTTGGCAATTAAAAGTCACCGAGAGAACCCAAGAGTACTTAACATTTGCAACCGTGGGGCCGTTATTTTTGTAACCGACTTCCGCTTGAACTCTCTTCAGCTCTACACGTTTTCAGCGGATTATGTCAGCTTTGCATGGCAGATATGTCATTATGTTAGCTTCGCTCGTGGCACATAGCGAAGTCGCTCGACTTTCACCACTGAGATCCGGGTTCGATTCCCGTCGAATCTCATGTGAAATTTGTTCCTACAAAACGAGTTTGGCTGCTTCACAAGGGCTAGTCCAACCCTTGTGAAGTGTCCTAAACCCTGCCCCTATCCTTACTCCTTCCCAATTCTGGCCGCTGGGTAGTGACGCAGGAGCGCGTAGTAGGAGGCGCGTACGCGGAGATGCTACCTGGCGGTCCTCTTGACAAGTGACGGCGACCTGACGTAAAATGACTTAAACAGGTAATGGAGGATTACTCCCCAGCGCAAAGCGATCAACGCCCCTTAAGGGGCTTAGAGACGCGTTGCGTCAATATGTAGACGCAACAAATTTAAAAAAAAGTTTTAAAAAACATTCCAAATGTAGACATTCTAATTCATGCGAATACAGAGCAGAAACTTCGAGACATCACTGAACCAGTACTCCGAAAACTGCATGAAAAATGGATTGAAACTCAATAAAGAAAAGTGTTCATTCAACGTACAAAGGATTCATTTTTGGGTCACGTCTTATCATTCAAAGGACTTAAAATAGATGAGGCAAAAGTCGACGCGATAAAGAAGCTCAGAGTACTAAAGAATGGAGATCTACACTGTTGGGCATGGTGAATTACTTGGGAAAAAATCGTTCCATATGTATCACAATTGACAGCTCCTCTTCGCATCTTTTTGAAGAATGATGTCGCGTGGGTTTGGTGCCTGGAACAAGAACAGGCGTACAAAGGAATAAAAGATGCACTGTCCATCACTCTCGTTTTGAGGTACTATAATGTAAAGGAAGATATGACATCGTTAGGCATTAGGAGCCGTTTTGATGCAAAAAAGACAACCGGTGGCTTATGCTACTAAATAGTTAAATAGCACCAAACAAGATTATTCACATATTGTTAAAGAAGCATTTACAATTTGCTACGGCTGTAAGAAATTTCATGACTACATTTGAGGTAAGAGATTAAGTCAAAATTGACCATAAAATTTAGAAACAATTTGAAAACAACTCGTGAAGGCACCACCGAGATTACGAAGAATATTGCCTGATCTCAAGTACAGCCCTAACATTGTATACAAAAAAGGAAGCAAATTGAAAATTGTTGATACTCTCAGCAGGGTTTGTGAAGATCTCTATGAAGAGGATGAGGAGGAACTTCAGGTTATAATTGTTTTATCAATATTTAAAAGCGCACTGAAGATTTCAGAAGATCGACAGTCGAAGATCCAACCTGCCAGTCACTCATAATGATGAACAAAGGATGATCTAACGGCGTTCTTCAAGTACCGCATATATTGAGAACTTTCTTTACCTTTAACTTCCATTATCACATTGTGACGGGCTTATTTTCAAAGGAGATCGGGTTTTCGTTCCCGAAAGCGAAAGATCCATTGTTCTGGAAGTAATTCACAAAGGACATCCGCGTACAAGCAACACTTAGAAGATGTAGAACAATTCGTGTTTTGGGAAAGGCTAACAAAAGATGTTATCGCATTGGCAGAATGCGGCAAAACCTGTCAAGGAAAAATCATAAAGAAACTACTCAAATTACCATTCGAAATAATATCATCAGATGTGTTTTTCTACAAGACCAACAGCTTTCTTGTTCTCTGAGACAGCTACAGCGGATACCATGAAGTACATAAAATGACCAGAATAACAGCGTCAGAAATGATTAGTCTATTTAAAATTTGGTTTGCGATCCATGGAGATCCACAAGTATTTCATTCCAACAATGCAGTGTATACATCGAGAGAATTTGCAAAAATCGCGAAGGAATGGAACTTCAAACTTGTTACATCAAGCCCTCATTTTGCAAGGTAAAACGGATTAGCTGAAAAGTACGTAGACATTGCGAAACTAGTGAAGAGATTGACATCAGAGGTGAAGATTTTCAACTGGCATTACTCATGTCAATAACCACCACCTGGCACATCATCTTCAAGATTATTTGAAACGAATACAGTAAACACCAATTTCTCTTTCCAACGATCATCTTCAGCCTAAACTGCAAACCGACGTATCACTGAAGCTTGAGAAAAATCGATCAAAACAGAAGAAATATTCTGATCGCGGAGCCAAAGAGTCATAACAATATCGAAATGAGAAAATCTTGATCAGAGACAGACAACAATTGATATACTGGCAAAATATTACATCCAATAACTGATCTTTCTTATATAATTCAGAATCATGGAACGCCTATGTGACGAAACACCTGTTTCATCACACCAACGAAGATCTATACTTGGTCTTTCTAACGTGGCTGCTGAGAGTAGTACCTCCAAGATGGAATTCTACACGACTTTTTGCAACTTTTTTGGTCCTGCCACAAGATGTTGCATGATCGCGATCGTATCAAGCAGTGCTGCAGATCAAGCGACTCTAGCGGAGGGCAGAATGACGCAAAAAGTCGTGCCGAATTCCATCTTTGAGATACTACCCACCGCCGCCACGTTAGAAAAACCCAAGTATAGGGCACAATTACCAAACAAATACCAATTGTTACGAAATTCAAGTGGGAACTACATCGAGGTAGAGATGGGGGAACACAGTCTACAATTCATGATCCAACAGCGGATGTGTCCGGAAGATCACAACTTCCCTTCGCAAATCCAGATGATCTCAACAAAGGAAAAACTCTAGTTAAGTCAACCTTGGTAGAGAACAGTGCAATAAAACAATCTTCTTTAGATTCAGCCACATACACATCAAAATATGGTAGAACTGTAAAACCAATTGTTAAATTAAACTTGTGAATATTAATCTGTATTAAAAACTAGTTGATCATGAAAATATATTAGTTAATGCTTGAATAAATTTATAGCTTAAATGTTATCGAAGTTCTTTAAAAAATAAAGGTTTCATGCATTTGATTCATAATTTCAATACAGAGAATAATCAAAGATCAATAATCATTCTTATTATGAAAAGGGAGATGTAACGATAACCTTGTATGTGAGAATCGATAAATCGAATCGTAGATCCCTATAACGCGAGGCGTGAACAGAGTTGTATTGTGATCCTGAATAAACCCACATTTACGTGCACATTTGTGACATATACTAAGCGATGCTACAGTAAAATCTGTCTAAACCGGTACCTGTACAAGCCGCAAACCTGCCTTAACCGGAAATTTTCTCTGGCCTGTGAAGTTATATGGTATTTTACACTGCATAAAACGAAAGCTGTCCAACGCGGAAACGGAACGGTTTTTCATGTCCTGTAGGGGAAAAATCTTTATAAAACGGAATTCCTGCGAATTTAACGTAATTGGCAGAAACGCGAGATATTTTTAATGTAATGAAGTCTGATTTAACTTCTTTATTCCAAGCGATTTAGTCGTGGCAGCCGCACTGTGAAGGAGAAAGGCTTCAATTGACTGCATACAATGCGACCTTGGGGTCACTTGTCTCTCAAGGCGTAGAACGTAGGGGAATTCCCCCCCCCCCCCCCAACTGTCTGAACGTGGGAAGGTGTACGGGTATAGCTTCTATTCGCGCCTCTCCTTATTCCACGTTGAAAATCGTAATCCCTCCAGAGACGCATTGTTGAAGGCCACGCTAGGGTATCAGACAATCATAGTATTGTGGGCATTGTGGTTGAAAGAGTCAGCAAGCAGTTCTATTGCAACCATTAGGCAGGGAGGTGGTGTGTATTTTTACGAGTTTCACAACCAGTTTAACCAGGGCCGCTTCTTGAACCTCTGAGGCCCCCGGTGGATTCGATAATGAGGCCCCCAAACACATGTACACGCGCGCGCATAATACACCTCCAGAAGTTATAGCTGCATTACTACCAATAAATAAGGGACTTCAATGTAATAATAATAATAATAATAATAATAATAATAATAATAATAATAATAATAATAATAATATTTAATAATAAACTCACCTATGTGATGTCTTTACAGTTAACACTCCACTCTTCCTTTATTAATTGTTATTAGTCTTCTTTAGAGAATAACTTTTCTGCACTTCGAGGTGGCAAAATCGGGAATTGTGTCTTCAAAATCAATTTCTGCCAAAATTTCATGTTCAATACTCATCAGACTTAAATTATTTAATCGTGGTTGTGCCATGCTATTTCGTAACACGTCTCATATTATTTTCAGCTTAGAAAATGAACGTTCTCCAGATGCATTGGTTACAAGTAAAGTGAGGAAAATTCTCATAGCAATTTCCATATTGGGGAATGCTGATAATATATTCTCATTATTCATGTAACTGTACATGTTTTGAATATTGATATTTTTTCATTATCTCCAGCATATTCGTGAAAATATTTTATATTTGTTTTAAGATATGCAGCAAAATGGTGACATTCAGGTATTAGCTCTGAAGTTATCAAGTCTTCACTATAAAAATTTGCAAGGTTTTCGCAATATTTTGAAATTTCTGAATTCTCTAACTCATGCAGACATTCCACAAAAACAAACCTATCAACAATGTCTACATATGCTTTACTTCGGAGTTCTAGACTAGAAACCAGAGAGTCTATTATTGGTAGGAATGTCTCTACTCTGAACTTTTCTCTTCCCAGAAGTTTCTCATTACTACATCCACTATCTGCAAATGCAAGAATGGAGGGAGCTACGTTTTATTTGACGCCTTTGTATATCATGATATTCTTTCACAACTGATTTCGCTTTTAATTTGGACTCGTAATCGTCAAACTCATCTCTCTTCTCCCTAATAAATACTGTTAATGACTTCAGCATCTTAACTGCTGCCGACAAATTAACTTTTTCACTTTGCAGTAGTTTACTCGCTGTGTTAAATCTACTGAGGATTACATTCCACAATATTGTTAAAAAAACTGTTTCAAGTTTATCAAGTTTTTCTCTAATGCTTTTGAGCCTTAAGACGTGTCTCTGACGACTGATTTGTCACATCATTTCTTATAGACTGAAGACACAATCTAATTTCATTATATCCTTCACACAAAGCATTTACTGCATCTGCCTGCGCAGACCATCTAGTGTCTGAAAGTTGTTTCACCACTTTACGACGAGGACCTAAATATGAACAAAGTATCTCCCAGCGGTGTGTTGACGATGAAAAAAAGGTGTAAAGATTTTGTACCAAATCAAAATAAATTGTCACAGTTAAAACACACTTGATAGCATGTACCCATACTAAATTTAGTGAGTGTCCAGCACATGGCACATACACAGCATACTTATTTAGTTCTATTGTCTTCGCTTGTAAGCCTGAACATCGCCCTCACATGTTTGCTGCATTGTCATAAGACTGGCCCCTACAATTCAGGATATCTATGTTATTGGTTTTTAAGAAGGTGTTACAACTTTTGTAAGATGTTCTGCATTATGACCATGAATGGGAATAAACTGCCTACTCTTTTGGAACAGCATCTATCACATATCTTACTATAAAAGTAAGCTGATCAATATGAGTCACATCCGGAGTGGAATCTACAGAAATAGCATAGTATTTTGCTTTTCGAATTTCCGAAAAGATTACTGAAAGAACTTTAGTACCCATTATTTTCAAGAACTCTTCACAAATGGTGGTTGACAAGTATGATGGCATCCCTTTCCCTGTATTACCATATTTCTTTATGTGTTCGTGTAAGAATGGATTAAACTGACTTATAAGTTCCAAAATACCAAAATAATTTCCATTTTTTACTGAACCAAGTCTTTGGTCAGAACCTCTTTAAGGGAGTCCTCTCGATGCTAAGAATTTAATTACTGCAGTAACTCTTTTCAACACCTCTTTCCAATATTGTCGCTCATTATTATATTGGACGATCAATTGTGTATCTACTCGCCCGAGTGTTTTTGATCGACTACAAAAACCTACCATGCAATTTCTATGTTCTTGACTATTTTCATGTTCTGATGCAGCTTTCAGAGCGTGTTTCCAGTCATTAAAACCATCTCCGCTGAATGGAAATTTGGAGTGAGAAAATAATTTGCACGCAAAACAATAAACTTTTCCCTTCGCTGGTGAATATATAAGCCATTCCCTTTGTACAATTTCTTTGTTTGGCAATTGTCGCGAGAGCATTGCTTGAGTAAGTCGTCTTTCTTCCATATTATCACCAGTTTTATATATGCGGGCCGATTTATCAAAATTATTTTCTTTATTTTGACAAGCAGAAGATCCTTTTTCTACCCAATAATCACGTAAGATGTCATCAGTATGTGGCCAAAGACCGGGGTCTGATGTTGTATAGTGACTATTTTCTGAATTAATGGTACTTACATAGTTTCCTGAAGCACAATCCTGGTCTTCTGTCTTGATTATCTTCAC
Source organism: Teleogryllus occipitalis (assembly GCA_011170035.1). Taxonomy (NCBI): domain Eukaryota; kingdom Metazoa; phylum Arthropoda; class Insecta; order Orthoptera; family Gryllidae; genus Teleogryllus; species Teleogryllus occipitalis. The sequence goes on from BLKR01002975.1 coordinate 61,613, forward strand.
CTATTCCTGATTATCTTCATTGTACGTCATAAAATCTTTACTTTCTAGCACACTATTTGTTACTTCTGCTTGGTTCTGTAAATTGTTTTTCTGTGAACTCGATGTTGATGGGCCAGGAATGTGATTTATGGGTACATTAGCAGTATTATCATTTTTGTTGACAGTATAATTGAAATAATTAATTAGTTTCGGGATTCTCTTAATATTTTCTTCTCGTTCCTTAACTTTCTTACGTTTAGCACAACCACTTTCAAAACGCTTCATTATAAATTATTGAAATTGATACGCTAACTGGGAAGAGTGTTAAATTAGAAAACTTAGGCAAATAGACTCTCACTGACACGAACACTTTGAAAGACAAATGAATACTGTATGATATTGAGTGGCTGCAGGCCTGCCCAGCTCTATCAGTTGCTCCCCAAGCCCGGGAATTTGCCGGCCAGCTGCGTTGTGACGACGAGATGATCGTCACTCACCGGCAGGAGAAACATTACAGCTATCGGATCCGAAGCGCGTGACACGAAGGGCAATGCGAATTATCTTTCGCTTTCCGACCTTCGTATGGAACAGTGTGTGTAAACACGCAAGACGGTGAATAGAACTCGAAAGCAATTGAATAATTTTAATAATTGTAAGACGATGAATAGGGATATTGAACTTCTTGAAAATCCTTTTGCTGTTGTCATCGTAAAAATGATATCACAAAGGAGTGTGAAATTGCATATTTGCATAATGTCACACATCTAAAAGGTTTTTATAGTAATAACTACTATGTTAACACACTAGATTGGTACTTCAAGAAATTTAGAAAATATATTTTTTAGGGAAAATATTGTTAATTGAATTAGTAATAAAATTTGAATTAAATAATATTAAAATGGATTTTTAATATAACTCTTCGTTAGGCGCACATGTTTCTAGAGGACCCATTGCATTTTAAGAACTCAATATCTCGCTGTGCCGTAGGTGTAAGATGAGATCTGATGACATCCTGTGTTGAACGATTCTGCATCCGGTGGCGAGGTTACCGCAATATATACCGGTGGGTGATAGGTCACGTAGTTCGTCTTTCCGACGGCGCGCGACGCGTGGGACTGCCAGACCCCACACGTCGAAAGGCGTCCCATGCGCTTCGTTGAATTTCTTCGTGCCTTTGATACCTTTACCAATAAATAAATATAATATATAATTCTTGAATGGAGTGTTCTAGTTTTGTGTGTTAGAGATGTTGAGGCCCCCTAAGAGACCGAGGCCCCCGGCAGCCGCCGGGTTCGCCCATGCGTTAAAGCGGCACTGAGTTTAACAACGAGAAAACCATAAAACTCAAACATTACGTGAAAACATCAAACTTATGGAAGCAAGAGGAACTCAGAAGCTGTCAATGAAGAATGTTTAACATTCATTTTTTGGTGATTTCTTCCGTAAATACATTATGTGTAAATATATTTTAATAATAATAAAATCATGCAATTTTTACTTTACTTTAATTACTTCTTCACTTACATTAATTTACTAGTTTCATGACGGAAATATCAATATCACAAGTGTCGTAAAATGGACAACCCAGCATAAAACGGAAACCTCCCTAAACCGGAATTTATGTTTGTCGCGATCGAGTCCATGCATTGTAAAAAAATATTAAATTTTATGACGAGATAATTTCTTAATTTCTTTCTGAAAATCTGGTTCGTCTGTCTGTTAAGCTATTTTTATAAATTGAAATTATTTCTCCGCTTTCACAGATGTTATAGGACAATATTTGATTGTACATTTCCAGTTGATTGTTCTCCCAGTAGCATTTGATTATTTTTTTCAATACATGAAAACAACTATTTTTTAAAATTCAGTTAGTTTTCCTTTTAGGGCTATCAATTGGCATTCCAGCAACTTTTTCATCTATTGGGTTTATATTTCATTTGAGTCCGAGACACTGAGCGCGATGACTCGTGCCCCCTCGCCCGAAATTCAATCTTACCTTTGTTCGCTCACGTGTTACAAGCAAAATAGTATCTATTTATTTATTTAGTCAAAAAACTGAATGTGACGTATGGGGGAGAAAATCATCTGCGCACGCTTTCTTGAGTTTCAGAGTCCCTTCCCAACAACTTAACTATTAATAGTTGAAAGATGAAAAATAGTAGTAATAATAATAACAATAATAATAAATTTAAAAAAGCGAGACATTAACATTTCAAAAACTAGATATTTTCGTTGCCGAACTGTAAAAGAAATTATTTTTAACAGAAAACGAACGAACAGAATTGATTTTTCTGTATTGTTAACAAAATAGAAACTCACCCTTAGCTCTACTACCACCACAAGCAAAAGGAAAGCTCAACAAAACGTGCGCATTGTGAAGCTACATTTACGTCCAGAAACAAATCAAGGGGTCATCTCAGCATTTGCTCAATGGATCAGGGAAATGACAAAAACCCGATCGAGATGGGGATCATTGACCCGGAAGCTGAAGTACATTTAACAAGAGCTTAATTTACTGTTTAATTCTGTTATATGTACATTCCATTTGAGGTTTGATTGATTTGAGATACCTAGAAATTTTGTTACCTTATCAGCTAATTGCATATTGTTCATTTTCAATGGAGCATACGATTGCCGATTTGAAACGCAAAATTGCATTGAAACAGTTTTCCTTCGTTAACAATTAATTTATTACAAAACCAATTTGAATCTTCTGAAATTGTACTATTTTGCAAAGAACATTTGTGTCATCGGCAAACAGAACTGTTCTTCCATTTTTAATAGATGAGGGCATATCGTTTATGTACAACAGAAAGATATGACCTAAGATCGGACCTTGTGGGACCCCATGTTCAATTGGTAAAGAATTGGAAAGATAAGTAAATAATGTCCTTTCTCTAAGCTAAAATAATATTAACTTCTTTATAGTGACTGGTGAGGTGTTCCATTAACCTCGATAACTAAAAATCATAGTTCATCAATTTCAAAAAGTTTGATTTTCGTAAATTATTACTATTTTTCCAAAAATTGCGTTGAATTTGTCAGGAATGCTCTATATGAGCAGAATCGTAAAGATATGTGACCATTTTTCAAGTAACAATTAGAAAAAAGAGAGGTATGCATTTGCATACAAATCCGAGCTCCTTTTTTTCCTGGCATACCAGTATTATAAACGACATTTTCTGTTGCAAAAAATCGTTCATAAGAGGGCCTTCTATGTCATAAATGATGACGTATTAGATTTTACATCATGAGTGACTGCGTCATCACACATTCAGCCAATCGCAACGATAATCGAGTACGAGGTAGCGGTAATCGCAACGAGATACGAGGTAGCGGTAATCGGAACAGTCGACCACCGTTTTCTCGCACAATGTCAAAGACAGTTGTTTCGCAATATTAAATTTGATTCTCTTAAAAATGTATTATGGTTATACAATAAAACAGCGTATGCAGCTCGTGTATAATTCGTACAAATTTGAAAACTCGCTTCTCACGTCGCTCGTTTTCAACATGATAAACTAATGGCAAAAATTACTCGTAACTTTACTTACTATCGTTAAATTACTACTAAGAGTTCTCGCACGGGTATGCGAGAACTCTCGCATGTTAAACCCCTTCCTCTTCCCCTTTCCCATATTAAGCCTGTAATTTATCTTTATCTTCAAGACCGTTATCCTCCGTCGCTTGTTCTACATATCTCCTTGTAATTGATAACAATACAATACACTTTTGTCAATACAAACTATTCTTATTTAACATTATTACCGAGCAGAGAGGTACACCCGTATAATTCAATCGCGTAGAATATCAATTAGTTTAATTTCACGTCGTTGCAGATTCTACAGACTCTCAACAGGTGGAGTAGAATCGAGAAGCGTCGAACCAGCAAAAATGTAATAGAATGTTCAAGATCTTACAATGTGGAATACGGTGTGAGGAACGTTTCTCTGAGGCCTTTGGCACGGAACGCTTCGTTGACGAGTTATTTAACGATATAGATTTTTTAAAAATCCGACAGTGTTGCGGGTTGCCCTTGACATTAATATTTAGATGCTTTTTTATTTTAAAAAATCCTTCATATGTTTAAAGTCAAAGTGCAATTCACGTCTCCGCGACATTCTTCCTCTTGAGACCTCATTTATTAAGACTGGTTGCGTGTGAGAACCGCAAAAGTATGTATACCACTGAAATAATATGAAGCGATTACAGTGCAAGCTCATACGCCAACCTGCCTTCGAAGAACTCGGCTTCGTGCCATGCACTTGATCGAGATGCGAGGAAGGCAGAACTAGACGTAAAACAGATAGTACCTTACAATCCCAAATTTCAAAAACCTAAGTAACAAAATTCAGCAAAAGACTGGTAAAATTGGGTGAATGTTTATACCAGATCATCACAAAATCGATGGAATAAAAAATTTTTCTTCCTAAGAACTGGAAAGAACTTGATAAGGTTCAACCACACAAAAACATTAGCAGGACAATTCAGTTTCTTCAGGATTATAAAATAATTGAAAGGAAAATAGTATTATGCAAGAGTATTTAATGTACCTGCAAGTGTACATTTTAATACAATTTTTACAATATGCCTCTGATATTTTCTATGTGCTTTTATGACCAAACTATCATAGATAGTAATGATACTTCATTAAAATCAATATTGGAGAAAAACCTGAAACATTTAAAGAAGCAAATGGTAAATTATATTAAGCAGCAAAATGTAATAACAAGATCCTATAAAATTGCATTATTTCATTCTACAATGTCACAATTAGGTACTTTTATCAGAAAAACTCTTAGTAACTAGCACCATTACTGATACACAGAATATGAATAAACTGTCTTGGTTCAAACAATAAAAATATTAACATAAAAAAATGGAAAATAATGGAAGACACAAAATTCTCACAGAACAATTCTACTCTCAAAAAAATCTGTTTTGGTTTCACAAAAATCATATTTGTGAAAATACTGTCTAACGAATCAACTGGATCATAAAAGAGTAGTTACAAAGAGGGACCTTAAGTTTTAAGGAAAGTCTACAAAGGAAAATAAATTTATAAGGCAACTCTACTCAAAAAACAAAAAAGAAAACGTTGCATTTATAATTGCATTCATACTTTATAATACATTACTTGATTTTTGACAAATTGTCTCAGTAATACTAGTACAAAAATAACTTGTAAATAGATAATGTTGTACTTTGTGTAGAACAAACAATAGTATGCACAAATTCTATAATACAATTTATGTTACATCATTCTAATAATTGCCGTTATGCTAAAACCAATAATTTAAAATTATTTGAGGTGAATAGACTTAGTTTATAGCTCTCATATTCTCAAGATAAATTTTCTGAAAATGGGCGCACCAGATACAGAGATCACAGTAAGATTCAAACAAATCAAAGAATTTGCAGACTAGATAAGGAAGTGGTAAAATGATTTATCCGACATTATGACTAGATCAGAAGAAAATTACATAATGACTAACAGAGAAGACATTAAAATGAGACCAGTTAAAACAAAAATATGTCAAATCTAAATGACAGTAAAAAATACAAGATCAGAAAAATTGAAAGATACTTATAAAAGAGAAACTTATATTCATATAGATAAAAAAGATACTTATAAAAGACAAAGGCAATAAGGAAGCACAACAAAAAGTGAAATCATTTTTTAAAGGGAATAGAACAATTAAAAATTATAACTGTAGAAAGCAGTCTCTCTAATGATGTGAACAATTTGGAAGTAACTTTTTTACACTTCCCTACATTAAAATTATTTCATAACATCAATTTTCTAAATCAGTGAGAATTTATTTGGTTGTTTTACATGCACAATTCATTGCAAGATATGTTAACATATTTGGTAACTTATTCTGAAGCATTTCTCCAAACAGTGTAGTAATTCATCATAAATGTAATCACAAAACCAAAACTTATGAAGGAACATTGGCATAAGTTTCTTTGACATAATACATGGTTGTTTTCAGTAACATCACGATTCAAAATACAACTTATAAATTACAACACTTAAAAAATTAATAAATTATGCCATTCTTTTTCTTTATTTTGAAATTTTCATATTCTCACTGGAAAGGGAAAAGGGAGAGAAAAAATACAACACTTTTTGAAAACTTGAAATGTGTATGAGAGCTACTCTAAAATAGTTCAGCACCCCAAGGAATCAAATGACTGACGTGTTAGGCACATTGTGTGAATTTAAAGCAACAATTACTGATAACATGACAATTCAAAATACTTTTTCACAATCCCTAAGCCCAAAAAAGTAACACACATATATCGTGATTTCTTCCATAACAAGGTATTGCCAAGATATCTTAGTGATGTTTTTGTTTTCGAAAATTTAGAACTGTCTTTTTGTATTTTTCATTGGTTCTAGAAACTATTTATGGTTTTATCAACCAAAAGCAGTTTTCAAAAACAGCTAATTTTTGTCAAGGATTATAAATCATTTAAAACAGAAAAATGTTTTTATTACATACAGATCCTGACACTTCATCAAAATAATCAACTACAGTACTCTTTCCTGTAATAAGCAAACTTCAGGGGTACTGCCACATAAAATCAATTCAAAAAAATCTATCTAACATATAGATGATCAATATTACAAGATGATGTAATAACAAAACTTCACTCAATTGCCTTCTCCCTACCAAAGGGATGGGAGAAAACTGACTAACACAACCCGTAATAGTCCCCAAAGACAGTGGAGATAAGGTTGAACATACTGTACATCGTTACAGAAAACATACATGTAGAAATCACATTCTCTTTGACATTGGACTGAACAATTAAGCAAGTTATACACAGCTGTATGATACAAAAAGGTCTCATATTACTACAACACACTATTTAACAATATTATAAGGATCCAGTATCTTCATCAAGACCTAGTAAACAGCACCACTCAACTTCACTGATATGTTAGCTAATTTTCAAGACATGAAGTGTTCTTGGTATGGATTTAAATATTGGAAAGAAATGTATGGCTAATTCAAATAATTTGTTTTGATTTCTTGAAAAAAATATTGTTGTGGATAAATTAATTTGCACCCACCAATTGGTGCAAACAATAACTCTTCATAACAACAATTATTTTACACAAACACAGACTAAATCTGTGCACCAATAAAATTTAAGGACTGTTCTTTTGAGGTACAGCAACTTCTTGCATGGATATTTAGTTCTCATAACCTAAAAATATATTCAACATCTCTTTTAATAGATTAAAGACTATTTGTTTAACAATTTGTAGTTCAGGTAAAATTCTTCAACCAGCAAAAATCTTTAAAAATATATGTTTGTCTTTTCATTCATTTTTGGTTCAATCAAAGATTGTTACAATTATTAATAGTTATTCCATCACCAAACAAGATGTTCATTATGTACTTAAATCACACAATTAAATGAATTACACACTGATTAACTGGAACATCTTGCTTCACTATCAACAGTTTCTTTTTGCACAACAGTCAAAGAATAATGGCCATACTCCGAATTATTTACTATTCAGATAAACAACACTAAATATCATTTGATACAGATTATCTGTTAATTTACTTCAGTATACAAAACATCATGGAACAGACATTCTCACAGTGTCAAGACATTTTGAAACTTAAAACTCCACACCCTCCTAGCAATTGTAGTTTTAGGTATGTAATGTCAATCCTGATTGTTATTATCATGGAAGGGATTTCAAACGAAATATTTTCAGACACATGACATCACAAAACTATTTTACATTATCATCCAAAATTACAGAAACACATTACTTTATGGAACGCAAGAGTTCTGTATATTTGGCTTAAATATTTTTAATAGATGTACCATATAAACATGAAAGTTAATCATGTTTAAATTAATATAGACATTATATTGCATTGTGCTGGAAATATACTTCACAGCGTATTATTAATAATTTCTTGTAATTATTGGAAAACCAAATAATGTTTATTTGCAATTCAAAAAAATATATTACATGGAAATACTGCCTTTGAAAGAGTAAAACTATTTGCATAAGAAGGTAGGTTATCAGTGCCATGTCTTGAGCAGCAAGTTGTGACACAAGGTTTTAAAACATAAGTATCGACCAAATATTCTGATTTTAGCAAATTTATGACCCTACTAATAAATTCTTCAATACTCATAATTTCTATTAATACTTGAATTTGGTACACTTTGGCACAAATATACACAAATTTTAGTTTGTATACAAAGTTAAATCTTAAGGAAATTTCATTATTCAGCAACCATTTCGACACTCCTGCATTTGAGCAATTCTTTATAGCAGTGGTGGCACTACAAGGGGGAAAGGCAAAAAAGTCAATTGAATAATCTACTTCAAATGAAACATACAACAAATAATTTTACATGCGTTGACTTGCAATGGGATAACAAAGAAAGCTCTATCAATTCGGTTTGCCCATTCACACAAACTTATGCCAGCTCACATTGTGAGATTAAGCATGCACCAGCTGCACTGCCCACATCCAGACACATCCTGGCTGCCTGGTTCTTGCCCTTGGTGGCATCGTCCATGTTCCATGATGCACTGATATAGTTGAAAGAGAGGTATGTAGATAGCAGCACAAAAGAGGATATTTGTCCTTGTGCTATATAGTTCCATTAACAAGAGGATTCATCTTTTCATTACAGGAGTGCTGTGGAATATGGACAATTAACACCCAAGAGGAGGAAGGCTAACAGTTCCTTCTCAGAGCAATCAAATATTTTTCCTATTGCTTAAAAAGCATGTGTTGTTTAAAATTCAATCAAAGTAAATTTCCTTATAGCTATAAACTAAAAAAATATAAATAAATGTGTTCCCATAAACATCAAAGCAACTATATCATTTGGTAATTACATTCAGAAGAATATATAAGAGGACTTTCCTCCCTTCCCTCCCTTGAGTAACTACCACTGCTTCATAGCTAGAACAAACTTAAAGCTGCATTTTTATCGAATTACTCCACCATTTTAAAAAATAATTAATTTTCTTTCCTGTTACATGTGTAATAATTAACTATCGCATAGAGGTTTTTAGTGTAATAATTTTGTATTTTGTTTAATATTACATAAATAAAAATTTTAACCCGAACTACATTACAAATTCAACTAAAATCCCTCAAAGAATTTCCTGTTACTTTACCATAAGTACAGATGAATGCAATTTTCAATAATACCATACACATTGTGGCTTCAATTGGAGGCCAGCATCACCATCCTAACCTTCTGGACCATATTAACACATTCATTGTAATTCAGATGACTTGGGATTTCTGTACAATATCACAACAATGAATATTATATCATACTGGAAAAAGGTGAAGATATGTCAGCATTAGCCCTGTGTAATTGTAGCAAACTGTGCTACATTAATAAAGAAAATACTGGTCATTTTCCTAATGTTTCTTTTTCCATGATAGTTGCACTACCATACTATTATAGGGAGGGAGAAAAGAAAAAAAATATACAGAACCAAGGGTACAAAATATCTTAATCGTGGCACTCTGCATGTCCAACAATTTCAGAGAGAACTGCAAGAAAAAAAAACAACCCCTTAAAATATTAGCAAATTACACATTACATTTTAACAATTCCTATAAAGATAGTTTAGTCATAGTTATTCTGAGATATGTCATTCCCATAACCAAAATTTGGATTAACAGTATCAAACAAGTTCCACATTTTTAGTCTCAAATTTATAAAAATGAAACTAAATACATTAGTTTCAGATTACCTATATCAAGATGCTCATTAAGTTCCTGGAAGAAAGTCACCAACCAGGTTGCCTGCTAGTAACCTGAATCTATTTTCCCTGTTTTCTTGATTTCTCTGAATTTTTCCCCCCCATTTTAAATCAGTTTAAATTTTCAATAATTTTGTTTATAAATAATTTACTTGCAGATTAAAAATAACTTTCCTCCTATACTTTGTTGAAATTTTTTTTTTTTAAAATGAAAAAGCTTATTGGGGGGGGGGATTAAAGTATTTTCTAAGACCATTACATCTATAAAAAAAAGGTAGAAAATTTATTTTAAATGTTTAAAATTAAGGGGATGTAAGTCAAAAAGATTATTACCAAATCATTTTGTGGACTAAAGGGTGGTATTGAGTAAAAAATATTATGAAATATTGTATTTCCAAACCAAATTTGAACTAGAAATGTGAAAATTGAAAATGTTGGATCCAATGGCATTGTTGGAACATGAAAGAGGCCCTTAAACAAGAGCATTTAAGCACCTACAGAAACCAATACACTGGTGATGACCTTCATATAGACCGATAATGAAACTAGTATTATAAACATTTCCATATGTTCAGCCCTACTTTTCACATAATAATCATCTATAAGTTTGTGTGTCTGTATTGTGATTATTACACAGAGAAATGATAAAGTGATGTTGGATCACAATATGAATGTGGTATTGAAAAATATCTTTACCAACTGTCTATGTTACAATATAGGTAAAGACAGCTTTCATTACTACTCATTAGCAACTATTCCACTCATTTCAGCCAACAATATGTAAGAATTCAGCCCATACAAACAAATCAGAGACGAATTATGCAAATTAATAACTTTTTCATTAGTACCTCCTTGGAAGTGATAATTATTGCTGCTCTTCTGTTTACAAAGAGAATATATATGCTTACAATGACACATGACATTTTAAAGGACTGTCACTGTATCTTACTATTTCGCAATGTCACATAATACATCAATTTTTTCTTTGCCACAGTTCAGACTCAAGTTGAAAGCGCTTTATTTTGATGTGACCTTTTTATCTGCAAAATTAGTGCATTTTCATTTCCCTGTTTTCCAGAAATAGGTCACCATGCCAGCAGTTTTGTTTTTTAAAGTAAGAATAAGATAGGACCATTGAAAAGTTTGTTTCAGAATACGTTCCAGAGGTCTAGCAATTCTGCAGATGCTTTATTTAATTCTCAATTTTGTAAAAAAAGAACTAAACCACTTACCCCGACACTTTTCATTGAGCTAGAATCCAACATGATGATAAGAAATGCACTTTGAACTTGAAAAAGATATTTTATAGACACACAACTATGTTGCAGATTTAATTCTGCATGAGCAACATGAACAACACAAAATGCCAAACTGCACCAATTCAAACATTTTTACTCAATTTTGAAATTTTTATAAGTTTATCAAGCTCAATATATTCAATACACTTATAAACATTAAGAATCTTCTTCATAATTGTATTGTGAATATATCGCTCAGAAATGCTTTAATTTAAATATTATGTATCAACATTTTTAAGACACTTTTGAAGATCATATGAGAAAAATAAAAAAAATATTTTTAATTGGTGTATCTGCACACAAAATATTACACTCACAATCCTATGCTGAACATTGAACAAGTCTCGAAGTACTTAGAAAATTATTATGAATTAAACACAAATCACTAACTTTTAAAGGTTAAACAGAAATATCTGCAGATTCACTACTCTTTACACCAACAATAATGAATAAAATTCTTCTTTAAGAATCCTATGTCAATGTATATTTGAAAGATATTACAAAAATAAATGATATATAAAAATAGTCATATCTTTTATAAATCAGTATATTTTCACAATCTGTTATCTGAAGTACCCTTTGCTTCTTTAAAAGACTCAACTTCAAATACAACAGAAAAACAATGAGATTAGCTCTATTCCACATAAAACCATTAACATGTCTTTAAAACCATTGCATGGTTTTTGCCATAACATTGCATGTTCCTTCCACGTGATGGCTGGGAGGGTCCTTTAGGACAAATCAGAAAACATACAATGTAGGGAAATGTATTAAAACTAAATCACAGATAAATTTGTTGAATACAACTACAACTCATTATTTGAGTGAAGCTTGAGGCACAAAGGCAAAGATGGAAACTACACTCACACCCAGATCTGCACATACTACTAATCTGAAACCTTCAAAATAGACAATAATAATTTTTCTCAATGAAAAAATATATCATACATTGTGGGACTTTGTTTTCAAGATATTGCTGCACTTCTGTTCATTGTCACTATTATTTACATTTTTCTCTGTTTTTGATGCTGCCTGAGGTTTGCTGTCAGCAGCAACTTTGGTTGAAGTACTAACTTTATTGTCATTTTTTGTAAATGTTTCTGAACATATATCTGTACATTTTTCATGCAAATCAACCTTTTTACAATTCTCTCTATTGTTCAAGGCAACACGCTCGCATGTATCACTTTCACTACTTACAAAATTAGCACAATTATTATTACACTGAATGCCTGTTGCTGCATCCTTACACAATACTGAATCTTCACTTCTTTCAGACATATCTGATTTATAGTCTGCTGTTTTATTTACATCATGTTCCACTACATCAACTTTATTTTTCTGCATTTTAGTATCACACTGTTTTTTTGGAAAATCTTCACTAACACTTCCTGATTCAGATGGATTCAATATGTTGTTATTAACACTAATTTCTTCATTAGAAAGCTGTACAAAATTCTCACCCATGGGAGAACACAACCTTTCAGTGCATTCATTGTGCTTGAGATGGTCTTCCTGTCCATTGTTGTGAACTGCCAGAAGTGATGAAATTTTCTCTGGCAGAGGATTTACTCTCTCATCCTTAGGGCTTTGTTTCTGTTCCAATTCCCTTAATTTAACAGAATTTGAATGTGCAGCTATTATGCTAAGGGATGTATCAGATATTACTTTAGAAGTCACAACTGGTGTAGCACTACTACCATCATCTTTTCTGTCACATTTCTGAATATTGATACATTCACTTTTTGTGAAAGACTGAGATGCAGTAGAAACTGTAAAAATATTTGGAGAAGGACTAGGTTGAGATACCGGATATACAGAAGCAGAATTATTTTGCTCTGATGTGGAAGGAACTGCTGATGAAACAGTTTTCATACAAATAGAAGAGGTCACAGTCATACATGACGTAGAAGAAGTAGTAGTAGTAGTGGTGGTGGGGGTGGTGGTGGTGGTGGTGGTGGTGGTGGTGGTAGTAGTAGTAACAGCAGCAGGAGTAGTAATAGTTGTAGTAGTAGTAGTAGTACCAGAAGTAGTAGCGGCAGCTGTAGTAGTAGTAGTAGCAGCAGCAGCAGTAGGAGGAGGAGTAGGAGCGGTGGCAGTGGTAGTAGTAGTGGCAACAACAGCAGCAGCAAGAGTAGTAGTAGTAGTAGTAGTAGTAGTAGTAGTAGTAGTAGTAGTAGGGTTAGGAGTGAGAGCAAGAGCGGGAGTGAGAGCAGGAGCGGGAGCAGCAGGAGCAGGAGCAGGAGCAGGAATGGAAGCAGGAGCAGGAACGGGAGCAGGAGCAGGAGCAATAGAAGTAGGAGTAGGAGTAGAAGTAGTAGTAGTAGTAGTAGTAGTAGTAGTAGTAGTAGTAGTAGTAGTAGTAGTAGTAGTAGTAGTAGTAGTAGTAGTAGGAGTAGGAGTAGGAGTAGGAGTAGGAGTAGTAGTAGTAGTAGTAGTAGTAGTAGTAGTAGTAGTAGTAGTAGTAGTAGTAGTAGGATTAGTAGTAGCAGTAGTAGTAGAAGCTGCTGCTGCTGAAATGGCAGAAGTAATGGCAGTGAAGTTGGTGGTGGTAGTGGTAGACGTAGTAGTAGCAGCAGCAGCAGCAGCAGCAGCAGCAGCAGCAGCAGCAGCAGCAGCAGAAGAGGTGGAGGTGGAAGTGGAAGTGGAAGTGGAGGTGGTGGTGGTGGTGGTGGTGGTGGTGGTGGTGGTGGTGGTGGTGGTGGAGGAGGAGGAAGAGGGAGTAGACATGGTAGTAGTATTAGTACTAGTAACAGCTGCGGCAGTGGTACTGGAAATGGCAGGTGCAACAGTAGCAAATGCCGAGGCAGGATCTGAAGTACAAGGTGCAGCAGAAGTACAAACTGTAACAACAGGGGCAGCAGGACTGGCAACAGTTGCAACATCACCAGAATTCATAGATGTGCAACTGGGAGAAATACTTAATGTAATTGAACTGGTTCCAATTCTAGTTGTAGTACAACTAGTGCTCAAAGTCGTTTTTATAGCAATACAGTCACCACTATTGGCGTTTGTATTTAAGCTTACATTGGCAGCTGTTTTGAAATAATTACTATTCATAGTGTTTTCGGCAGTAACGGAGCATTTTACTGCATTTGCAGATGTCACAGTAATTGGTTTTGTTCTCATGACTGTTGCTGGTTCTTTAGTAGTTCCTGCCACTTTTGCATCTGTTGAAATAGAGGTAGTAGTGATGAGACCAGCAGAAGTAGGTGTAGAAGCAATTGAAGCAGCAGTAGAAACAAAAGAAATAACAGGAATAGAAGAGGAAACAGCAACAGTATTGGCTGTAGAGGAAGCAGAAGCTACAGTTGCAGCAATAGTTTTTGAGGTATTACAAGAAGTAAACTTAGAAGAAACAGTAACTGAATTAGCATCTGTTGAAGTAGAACTATTAGAAGCAGTAGCAGAAGTAGTCAATACATTACTACATGATACATTAGGAATATCATCTTTAACTGAAGTAGTACTAGAACAAGCTGTAAAAGGAATATCAAAGCATGTGGCACAACCTTTAGGAGAAGATGCAAAAACTGTACTAGCAGTAGCACTTGTAGCTGATAAAGGGCTTGTCATAGAGGTAATCAGTTTGAGGGCAGTTGAAGGAGCAGGAATTGTAATTGTTCTAGGAACCAATGAGCCAGTAGGAATCGTTGATGAAATGCAATTACCTGAAACATTTGTAACTAATGGAACATCTAAAGGAAATGAGCCACTTGTGCTCTTATACAGGGGAAATGTTACTGGCAATACATGACTAACAGGAAGAGATGCAGACACTGTAGATACATTAGACGAAATGGAAGGGAAAGCAGAAACAGACACAGTTTTTAAGGAAGAATTACACTGAGTGGCAAAGGTGTGAGTGGACATATTATGAACAGGAGCCATGGAGGCTATCAAAGTAGAACCAGAACAGGCAACAGATGATAACTTAGAACATGCAGGAACAGCAGCAGCTGAAACTGAAATAGAAGGACCTGCCAAGATACCTATGGCACTAGATGGTGTAGTGGAGCAAGAGTCAAATGCGGAATGGCTTTTTGCCTTGGCAGTCGAGAATTTTGTAGGAGTGAGGACAGTAAGAGGAGTAGAAACACACAAGGTTGTAGATGAAGTAAAACCAGGAACACAAATTGGAATGGAGGCAGAGGTTGAAATACCATTAAGAGCACCAACAGGCTTAATACTATTAACAAAAGAAGTTGTTACATTTGAGTTGATAGTAGCTGTACTAACAGGAGAGTAAGGGGTGGTGATATTCAGTGAACTAGGAGTGGCAGATGTGCAAACAGCAGTAGTGGTGGTGGTCGATGTTGGGGTGGTCAGGGTACTTGAGGTGACATTACTGTTTGTAATTGTGGTTGTACAAGTTGTGAAATCAGCACTAGAACTTACGGAAACAGATTCTGGGTTCTTGATGCCTTCTGAATTGTTTCTGTTACTATTATTGGGACTCTTGTTATCGGAACTGTTACTCAACATGCTCAGATTTGTTGAAAAATGACAACTTATTCCAGATGGATAATTATGAAGAGATTCCTTTCCTTCGCATTCCTCTTTCACTCTCTCTGGTGTACTATTACAATTACCACCTTTGTTATTAATTCCACTGTTGAGATTACCAATACTGAATTTTTGATGGAAGTTGGAAGCTGGCACTCTCTGAATCGATGGTGTAGGTGTTTGGCTCGATGTACTGACACATTGGTTTTGTATTCGATGATGCTGAAGGTGTGGGTTAAAGAGCATGTTAACAGGAGGAGGTAATGGATGAAAGGCACCAATTGTAGTACTAGGAGCAATATTGCTCCTAGCAAGAGGAGTGGCCATCTTATTAGCATTTCCAGAAAAAACATATAAAAGATGTGGAGCATTCTTAGAAATACTAGGAGTAAGTGGATTAGTACTTATTGTTTGACAAGAACTTCTTGGTAAAACACCTCCAACATTAATAACCGACTTTGATGGATTCATAAGATTACTAGAAGACTGTGTAAAGGGTGAATGTGTTGAGATAAGTCCCTTTGAAATTGAGGTCATTGGATTCTGGAGTTGAGAATATACTTGATTTTTTGTACTTGTAATTGAATGAGAAAAAGCAGTAGAACAAACTGCAGAAGACACTGAACTAATATTAGAAGAATTTGACAAAAATGGACTGGGATATACAGAAGCATTGGAACTACCAACTGCAATTGGGCATAAGGTTTTAGGATCAATTTTCGTTACTGTCAAACCAGAAGACTTTGGAAGTGAAGTTGTTAATGTAGATGTTGAACTGTTTTCAACTTTACTGGAAGTATTAGCAATTGTGACAGCTTGGAACATGGGTTTCACACCAGATGCGGGATTACCTAAATACCTGGGTACATTCCTAGTTTTAAAAATACGAGCTGGTTTTGATACAGGGTTCTCAAGAGAATGCTTAAAAGTTGTATTTCCCTGAGGAACATTTATACAACTTTTTCCATTCCCAGAATTGCTCTTAGCATACATCGCATTTCCCTCCGAACCACATAACAAAGGATTTGCTTTCGAAGATTGAATATTACAATGGGAAATGCTTGGATTCCAACTTTTGGGAGGTGTTTTCAAAGTCTTGTAACCTACTGGTGCACAAACAGCATGTGGTTTTTTTGCATTAATATTACTAAAACTTGACCCATTATTTGTAGGTGGAGTACTTGGTTTTAACTCATCTCTCGAAGAAATATTTCTTTTCATATTTGCTTTCAAATCTGGCCGCATGGTCTTCACAGGCATAGATTCATTAACTGTAAAAAATGCACGTTTATCAGTACCTTTATGTGAATCTTTCTCTTTGCTATTAATTGTGTCTGTTGGCAAACTATTCTCACTCTTTGGTGCCAGCAAAGAAGAATCTTCAGCTTTGGAGAGCATTTTTGCATCACTTGCAATAGGCGCAGCTGATGACAGTGGCAATAATGCAGATGGCAAGGATAATGAAGATGAAACCTCATTCTGGACAGGCACAATAGTTTCCATTCCCCTCTTAACACAGTCTGTATGTGGCAAATCTTGATGCTGAGTTGAAGGCGTAGTTGTCCAGCTTGCAGAAGTGTCCTCACCATGGTCTTCTGGGCAAACAGAACTCACAATTTCCTTCTTCACAGTACCTCTACCCTGATCAGAATCATCTCTGTCCTTCTCTCGCTTACTGGGAGATAATACTGAGGAAGGATTTGTAGTTTTATGTGCATCACAAACTTTATTTTGTACATCATTCACAACCGGCATATCAAAATCATGAGGTATTTCACTATTATTATTATTATTATTGTGTTCCACAGAAATATCTGTAACACTCATGATGCCATTCTCACTAATTTGAATTTGAACTTCCTTCCATTTATTTTTATTTTCATCTTGAGAAACTTTATCATAACTTTTCAATACATTACACTTCATTTTATCCAACTCGTGGGTGTTCAACACTATTTGAAAATTATCTATGATATCCAAATCAAAGGTTTTGGATGGATTGGAACACTCCATTTCTTCAGAAGTCTGGTTATTCGTGATGCTGTTATGTTCCAACTTCAGTCTCTTGATACGACTCTCAAAAATGCAATAATTTAAATGAAGTGGCCCCTTCTGAAACAGAAGAGTATTGAAATTAACTCCAATAGTAATTTGATAAAGGAAGTCAAAGGTAAATATGAACATGGAATAAAAGAGAAGAAAGTGAAATAATAAAAATTAAGTAAAATATTTCGACGAGGTTCCACTCAGTCCTCCCAAACTCAACATCTCACACTCTTCAGTTCGTCACCCATTAGCAAGTATATCTTACTAAATGATTATCATGCATTCAGTTACTATATATGGCTTGCATTAAAGGTCATGTAAATTAAGCACCTCCTGCAATTTTTGAATGGTTGAAGTTATTGCAATGCCGTTTTCACAGAAGTGCATCAGGGAAGGGAGCTAATTAAATTTGTTCAAAGAATTGGTAGCCATGACCGGAATCTTCGAACAAATTTAATTATTAAAATACATTGTTACTGAGTAACATGGTGACAATTTGGATTTCTTTATGACTGCAGAACATATTCTCCAATCGTAATCACGTCCAACAAGGTGACAATTATATGGAATGCTAGTTTATAGGTATATTTATTTCCATATTGCAGTAACTTTTTTTTTCCAAATGAAACTATACATATTTTTAAGTCTATCATGATGAGTGTAAAAAGATGAATTCAATGATATACGTGTAGTCATATGTCCGTTCCATAAGGATTTTTTTGAGTAATTTTGATATTTTTGGGACTCGTATTCAACAAATATTGTAATGCCCTGAGCGCAAGTTAGCAGGAAGAGTGCTGCATGACCTTGGCTCATAGACTTCCATTAAATAGGAGTTGCAAAAAATAAAAATTGCTAAAAAAATACTTATCTAACATATGACAATATGTGTATCATCGGATTCGTCTTTTTATGCCCGTCATGATACTCTAAAAAATATGTATGGTTTCATTTGAAAAAAAAAAAAGTGACTTCAATATCTTGTAAAATACAAGTGATAAAACAGAAAGGAGTACATGCATCAATTAGCCCCATTCCATCATGCATTTCCATGAAAACTATATTGCAATAACTTCAACCGTTCAAAAATTACAGAAGGTTACATGACTCACCCAGTATATTGTATCTATAAGAGATATTTCTTTTATATTTTTTCCCAAATATCCAACAATCATTTGTTGTAAGTTTGTATTTCACTTTCATAATGAAAAATTTACAATTTCATATTTGTCTCTCTTACTTTAGAAGTATCTACAAGATCTACCTGGTCATTAAGGTTACCCATAAATTATGTAATTATGGGTAATGAAGTACATAATTATGGAGTATTTAAGATACCTGATCCCTCCCTCTCTGTAAGACACCAGTAACACAAGCTTTAACAATTATGTTAGGCTTGCATCACCTCCTAACTAAAAAAAGTCAAAATAAATTACATCAAAAATTAAATTAAAATAAAATAAATTAGATCACAGTAAAAACATTTTTTTAATTAATTTTATATTATCTTGAAATGTATAATTACAAGTCTGATGAAGTAAGAAATAGTCCCTTAGTGAGTTTTGTTGTCCAAAAATAGTGAGACAGGAAAATATGCATATTTAAAGAAGTAATTAATTACTTAAACCGTTAATTGTAACAATTTTTAACATCAATCCCAAACAGTAACAAAATTATAAAGTTGCATAAAAACACACACAAACAAACACACACACACACACACAGTTATATGAGAAGGCTAGTTTCAAACACAGCAATATTCATTTTCCCCCAAAATTTTGTTATTGGTACTAGATCAATCTTGACATTAGAACCAACTTGTAAAATATCCCAGGTTTCTCAAAACTTTGTGAAAAGCATTTTATTATTTTTTAATTTTTCTCCCTATAGAGTACAAGAAGGAAATGTACTGGAATCACCTCAACAATACAAATTGAATTGAAAATACAAGTAGCTTTCGCAAAATTTTTTGCGAAATATAAGTAATTTTTAAACTATTATTTAATCAGAAAAGGCTTCAAATTTTTTCATTTATAGCAAAGGAAAAACCCTGGTGCTGGTCCCATTTTCAGCAATCACTCTGTATTTCTAACATTGCAAAATATTAACATTGCAAAAGTACAATAGATGATAGAGATTTTTTTCTCAAATAAAATCTGTTCTAAAAAATTAAATTATTAAAAAAAGGTTGTGTACAATTTTTTTTAAACGAGTAGTTTTAGCAAAATTTCTGCTTTATGTTAATGCAATTTATGAAAAAATACTTTTTTCTAAAATGCTCCAAATTTTCTCTACAATTTTTTGCTTCCTGTGGAAAAAATTGAAGAAAAAATTTGGGTACTGTAGGGTGGTAACTATTACAAGGTAATATTTGGTTTAAGGACTTAAGGACCAAACAATTAGAATCTTTAACAAATATTAGATCAAGTATTTTATCGAAGTCATTTCTAATTCCATTTGTTTGGTATATGTTTACATTATTCATTGTGTTTTGAACAAGTGTACTACAATGAATATTCAACTCTGATGAATTGTAGGCAATTCACACCAAAGACTTCATTTTTCCAAGCAGTATGTAGCAAATTAAAATCACCATTGATAAAAAAAAATTGACAATGAATACAATTCAAAAAGATGTTCTAATTTCTAATTATAAACAAAAAAAATTAAATTAATTATTCAATTTTGGTAAAACTTCACTTTTGATAATGTCAATTCTGTATCTCATTCGGACTTACTAATAAATGATGTGTAAATTGTATTCCGAGTTTAAGACAAAAATAACGGGAGAATAAACTTTTAGACAAAAACTCGTACCAATAAACATGGAATAACTCGATCACGGAATAAGCAAGGTGTAGTTTCCATGGCAATTGCTAAACCTCGGAGAGACGTAGTTTAAGCATGAAGTAACCTGGAAATGTGAAAACATGGAAACAAATAACCAACTGTTTATGCATTTCGCTTCATTGTATCATTGTCATTTTTAATTTGTCTGTTCTTCCTAATCTTGTGTTTTTCTCGGATATTTAACAAACTAGTTTCATTCGTGGATCATTAATTTGTTCTTGTTTTCTTGGATTAATGTCACTGAAAACTTTGAAGAAATTTTGATGGAGTTTTATACCAGAAATAGAAGTATGAAATAATGTTGATGAAATGTAAGGACAACCGAGTATTCAGATGAATATCAAAATGATTGAGTGACTGATTGATTGTTAGTGATTCCCGCCACGTCAACTACCGAGGTCCTTAGTCCCGTAAGTGGAGTGAGTGTTTTTTAATCGGGAGGTGGAGGTGATCTTCCCTCACTGGATGGCGAGATCCGGCGCCGACCTACCATCAACCAGTTGGGTTTTTCCCAACCAGATATCATCTCCCACCATCGGGGCCCCGTCCCAGCCGGGACAACTTCTAAATTCCCCACTGGTCTCCCAGCATGTGTGGTAGTGCAATGCATGTTAGTGTGTGTGTGTAAGTGTGTGTGTGTGTGTAAGTGTGTGTGTGTGTAAGTGTGTGTGTGTGTGTGTGTGTGTGTGTGTAAGTGTGTGTGTGTGTGTAAGTGTGTGTGTGTGTGTAAGTGTGTGTGTGTGTCAGTGTGTCAGTGTGTGTGTGTGTGTGTGTGTGTGTGTGTGTGTATGTATGTCAGTGTGTGTGTGTGTGTGTGTGTGTGTGTGTGTGTGTGTGTGTCTGTGTGTGTGTGTATGTCTGTGTGTGTGTGTATGTCAGTGTGTGTGTGTGTGTGTGCGTGTGTAAGAGGTGAGGAAAGAACAAGGAAGAGGAAGAAAAGATTGTGCACGATCCGTGGCCTGTTTGTCAAGGTTCTGCTCTGGCATTCGTCTGGTGTTGATCGGAGAAACCACGGAAAACTACCAATCAGAGCAGTTGGACGCTAGTATTCTCCTCCAGACAGCGCCTGAATTCAACCCAGCTGAAAAGCAAGTGTCGAAAATCCTGCTGCTCTTGGGACTCCCACCAAGGTAGGACCTCCCAGTCAGAGGCATTGCAGTGACAGCAGTTGATGCACTGAGCCATCACTCCTAGTAATTTCAAAATACAAATGGGTTTTTGTAGGAAGGAATGCAGGAGTTAACCCATTTGTTTGCATCAAAACTGATCAGTCACAAGTAGGGAAGGACAAAATTTGCACATTTGCTCATGGAGAAAATATAACGACTCCACGACTGTGAAAACTTGCATGCATGAGTCACGCATCTCGAACAAATGTGCAAGCAACCATATCCCTATGACCATAATGATTCAGGTCTATAAGAATTATTCGTCATTAAATGTGCATATGTACAATATTTCATTGAAAATTGATATTGTTTTATTGTAATGGAAAAATTGTGTTATCCGTGAACAATTAAATAAATAAAATAGCATGGCACACCATTCTCAGATTTTCAATGATTGAACATTAAAACAAGGATTGAAGATGAGAAATTTCATGGCAGATTTTTGGTGGAATCTACTTCTATCTTCATGTATAATTTATTTGCACCACAAAAACAAAAAAATAAGAAAGAAAAAAAACTACGGTTCAGAGATGTTGGTTGTATTAAAAATCCGCTTTCAATGCTCAGAAAAGACTTCAGAAACTCTGCAGAGCTGTTGCTTTCAAGCTGTCAGAATTTTATGTGGAGGAAGAAGTGATCAACCAATAGCTGCCAGTAGCAGAGGCTTGATGAGGAGCAGCAGCAGTTCAGAGAGCACTTAAAGCCAAAAATTAAAATAAAATCTATGATACCTAATTGAATTAACATTTTATGAATGTACTAATGTCACATAAAAGTTATACTTCTATTATGTGTCTGATAATAGATTTATTTTTATTTTATGGATATGCTCCATAGTTGCATCAATTGAATTTTTAAATTTTCATTATCATCCTCCTTTCTTCAGGGTTTAGGAGAGACTCCTGTTCTGTCTTCAGCATGCCATCTCAATCTCGGAAGGCCAACATCCCTTTTACCATGAGGTCTGTAGAGATATATTTGTTTTGGGATGCGGTCACTATTCATTCTGTGTAGATGTTGTGACCATTGGCTTCTGTAATCTTGTACTTTATTTATTAATGAGAGTACTTCTAATTCTTCTCTGATTACCTCACTTTTTATTTTGTCTAATGAAGTTCAGCCTTTTACTTGTTTCAAGAACCTCATCTCAGACGTCTGAATTCTAATAAAATCTTTCTTTTTCATGGTCCATGTCTCGCATCCATAAAGAAGTACGGGGATAAACATACTTCTTTACTTTTGGGGATAGCCATACTTTTTAAATTTTATGGTAATAAATTCTTCATTAAGTTGAAGAATACAGAAAATTTATTTTCATTGAGTGTTCTGAGAAAACTTCTTATTTTGAAATTAATTTCCATACTGCAAGTTTCTTACGTTTTAAATGTGAATTTACCAGTTTTGCTACAAATAATATAAGAACTTGTCCCTTTTTATTGGCTGTCAGAATTCATTCATCTCTGAAACATCAATAATCTCTAGGAAAAGACAGTAATAGAAATTACCTCTAGGAAAAATACAAGAAAGGAGTAGATTGGTTTTTAAAGTAAATAAAAAAAATGTCATGCCAAATATAATTCTGCAGAACCTTGTCTTCAACTTCATGTATATATTATATTTTTAACCAATAATTGATTACTAATAGTTACGTACCAAATTTACATGAAAAGAGTGAAGAAGAAAAAAACAAAACAAATATTGAGTCTCCTCCAGGTATCAGACTAAAATTTTTATTTTTTTTTTATTTATTTTACGTCAAAAAAACAGTTAAAAACTGCGTATGACGTGCTGTGGGGAAAAGTGAATTGTGTGCACATTTTCAAAATTCTGTGATCCCTACACTAAGTCATATACTACTTAAATTTTGAATTTTTGAAAGGGAGAAAAAAAAAAAAAAAAACTCCCATGTAATAAAATCTATTTTCAAGGATAAACAAGCAATAAATTTTGAATTTTGAAAGGGAGAAAAAACAAACAAAAAAACTCCCATGTAAAAAATCTATTTTCAAGGGTAAATAAGCAATAAATTTAGAATTTTGAAAGGGAGAAAAAAAACAACAAAAAAACTCCCATGTAATAAAATCTATTTTCAAAGATAAATAAGCAATAAATTTTGGCTCTTATTACTTCCTGCCGCGACATGGAAACGATAATTTGAATAATTGTATTTCCCACTGAATTCTAGAAGACGTGCACAGAAAATGAAGACTCATAATGAACTCAAATTAATAGATATGAAGTTGTAACAAACAAATATTTTTGGACAATACCCTAATAATAAAAAAAATTATTGTCATAATGTTTTAATGTGAACTTGGTACATAATAATAGTGAACTTGTCAGTATCAACGTTAGTCGATAATAAGAAATGTTCATGTAAAGAGTATTTGATTTCATCAACTACTATCTTAAAATAGAAAAAAATAACATCGATCTTAGGGTAATTTAGCATACTTTTTTATGTTAATGTCCGTCTTTGAGATATACCTTTGTACAAAAAGGCACGACTATTTTTACTACATTCTTTCAAGTGAAAGAATTTTAGTGATATTTTTTTATTCATTAAGTTTCAGAGGATAAAGGGACAGAAAAAGAATAAATATTCTTGAGATGATAAATCTTCTAATAGGGGTCAGAAACAACTCACTCAGTCACTATTTCACACAATTTCAATTAGTTGTATGTCAACAAAAATGAAAAACAATTAATTTGTTTGTGGGCATAAGAAAATTCAACTTGATACGGGCTTGCTTTGAGAAATTTATCTTTTAATAATTCATATAAGTGGGATTTTAATCATGATAAGTGGGAATATTATTAAAGATAACATTATCAAATTGTACAGCACAAAAATTGAACAACTTTCTTACCTTACATCAGTAATAAGTAGTCGTAACAGCATATGAGTTTAACAAATTGAAGCTGCAATTTTAATTAGTAGTAAACTTGAATAGAAAATTTCTTCTTTAATAATTATTGATCAACTATCATATTAACAGTCTCTAATCAAATTAGAACACATTTATTATTATTATTATTATTATTATTATTATTATTATTATTATTATTATTATTATTATTGTTATTATTATTGTTATTATTATTATAAATTTGTTAGAATTGGACCAATTACTTTGACAACTTCGCAATGGACTGGAATTCTAGTTATATAAGGAATCATCAAATAAACTTTAAAGCATGTGATAACATGGAACAGTGGCAAGAATTTCTTACAAAATCTGGTGAAGGTCATCCAACAAAAGGTAAATTGTCTGTTTTCCATTTAAACATACGCTCTTTAAAAAGACACTGGAATGAGCTTTTGGTCATCATAAACAATAGCTCCTTTGACATTATTTGTGTAACAGAAGTTAATATAAAACAGCAAGATGTAGAACCCTATTTCCTAGCAGGTTATAAAAGAAGCTACTCGCTACGAACAATGAGAACAGGAGGGGGTATACCACTATTTTACAAAAGTAATCTAATATTTGATAATGCAAACTGTATTGCTGACCCATTTGAAGCCATAACCAGCACAATTAAAGCTGGCCAAAACTCGGTTATTACAGAAATAATCATAATTTACAAACCACCCAACACAAACAACGTATCTTGCTTGAAAAAATTGAAAACTCTTGTGGAAGCTTGCAACGAACATCCTGCACTCATTATTGGTGACACCAATATCAATATAATAGAAAAAACAAAACAGTAAATGATTATGAATTACTTCTATATAGTAACGGGTTTGTGAATGCTATAGAAGACATCACTAGAGAGGAAATATGAGAAGGAATAATATGTAGCTCCCTAATTGATCACATCTATGTAAGATCACAAGCTAAGGAAATTTGGTCTGCCACTCATACAAAATATCTGATCATTACCCAATAGTTATTCAGAATAACCTCAAAGAAATAAACACCTTAAAAATGAGCAGTGACATCAAGAGCACAACTATTAAAATATACGATAACAAAGCCATTGAATACAACATCAGGAATCATAACTGGAATGACTGTGAAGATGCAAATGCAGATAAGTTTCTGGAGAATACTGTGAACACTTTTAAAACAACATACAGGAATAATACCAAAACAATAGAAAAAAAGCATCATAATAACTCCATAAATAGAAACATCAATAAAAAATGGGTAACAGAAGCTGATCAACATTATAAGAGAAAGAGACAGATTATTCAGGTAATGGTAGTCTAACCCCAACAATGAAACACACAAAACTGCCTATAAACAATACCGGAGCAAAGTCAACAATGAAATCAGAAATGCTAAGAAAGAATATTATGATCAATATTTTAAAAACAAAGAAAATGATTGCCGAGGAATATGGAAGGAGGTAAACAACATCCTAAGCAGGAAAACTGATAAAAATATTGATGACAAACTGCTGCTGGCATTTGGTAGCCACTTCAAGACAAATATACTTATTAATAAGTTTGCTGATCATTTCATTCAACAAGTAGAAATTATAACAGAAAGCAATGTAACTGTAAACCCTTGTAACAATAACCAAATAATTGATTATTACGAACAAAAACCTGACTGTCGCTTCTATTTACCCTATACAAATGAAAAAGACTTGGTAAAAATTATAAAAAAGGAAATTAGCATCAAAAAAGCTCCAGGGAATGATGGAATAAGAACAACAGATATTGTGAGTAACGCAGATATACTAAGTGGAGTATTATGCAAATTAATAAACAACTGTATTAGAAACGGTATATTTCCAGAAGGATTAAAAAGCTCCATTATTAGGCCCATTTACAAAAACGGAGAAATGAGTGATCCTAATAACTACAGACCTATATCTATCCTCCCAGTGTTCAAAAAAATATTTGAGAAATACATAATACAGAAACTCAATCGATATATGAAAACCATATAATACATAGAAATCAATATGGTTTCCAGAAAGGCAAGGGAACTGAAGAAGCTATGGTCCAAGTCACAGATTATATAAATAATAATCTCGATAAAAGAAAGGAAGTAATGGCAATATTCATAGACTAGTCAAAGGCGTTTGACACTGTCAGTCATACAATCCTGCTGAAGAGACAGCAAGAAATAGGCATTCAAGATCGGTTCTTAAAACTGTTTAAAAGCTATCTAGAACATAGAAAGATATTAGTCAAAATAGCCAATAAATTAAGTCACCCTAAAAATGTCAGACATGGAGTTCCACAGGGAAGTTGCTTAGGACCAGTGTTATTTCTAATATATGCCAACAACATATTTAAAAATATAGTAAATTGCAAACTTTACATGTATGCAGACGATGCTGCTCTTCTGTACTCTAACAGTGATACAAGCAAATGCAAAGAACAACTACAAACTGAACTTAACAATATTGTTAAATGGTCTTATGAAAACACTTTGTATGTTAATCCTTTGAGAACAAAAGTAATGCATTTCAAAACACGGAAAAAGAGTAAAAACTTAAAACTAGGAAAATTAACTCAGCACAATTATCAATGCACGAACATTGGATGTAGTGACAAATGTATCCTGATTGACTATAGGACACATTCCTCATTTCTAGGAGTTGTTTTGGATGAGCACTTGAGATATAATCAGCATACAAATATCCTGTTTAACAAAATAAAAAAGTTAGTTGGCTGTATGTGTTCAATTCAGACGTTTGTAAATGAACCAATTTTGAAAATCATACATACCTCTCTAATCGAATCATTATTGAGATATGGTGTGCAAGTCTGGGGGGGTGCATGCCAAACATACTTAAGCAAATTGGAACAAATACAAGTTAAAATGCTAAAAATAATGGCTAAGAAGAGAAATCTCAGTGAGTGTGAGCTGCCAGCGTGTCATAACACCCTCTCACCTAAAGGATTCTAAATGTAACTTAATATAACTCGGAACAAAAACATCAACAAATTCAAAGTGAATGCACCAAATGGGTACAAAACAAGAAATCCAAAGTACCAAATACCATTAACATACAACAGTTATGGAAAAAGAACTCTTAAATACCTGATACCTAAACTATGCAACCAAATACCAAAAGACTTAAAATACCCCAAGCTCAACCACAAAGAATATAGCAACAAAATTAAAACTTGGCTGCAGATAAACAAACCTAAGGTTTGACAACCACAACCATCAACAGTGTGTTCAAAACTCTGTTTATGTGTTAATTGGCATCATATTAACATAATCTGTATTAACTCTACATATGTAATGAACTATATGTATGTAACAAACTTCTGCTTATGTATCAATTGATATCAGATTGACATAATCTGTATTAACGCTACGTATGTAACAAACTCTCTGCTTACGCATTAATTGACATCATAATAACATACTCAGTATCATCTACATTAATCTGTTTGATCAGTTTTAATTGTATGTGAATTGTTTGGGAACCAGATGATAAGTCCCTGACTTATCTGGACCCAAAACTAAAGAAAAGTTAATAAATTACAATTACAATTACTATTATAATTATTTTAATATTTATTTTCTATCTATTCAATCATACATTTTTTCAGGCATTTAACTTTGTTTACAATAATTATATATGGCAAGATGCCAGCATATAATCTGCAGGTAAATAATATTACCCATAATTTAAAAGAATAGCCTTTTAACTATATTTGAATAAATAGCATTCTATTTAAAAAGAAGTGAATTGAAAAGGAGGACAATAACTACTATTTAAATTAAGGATGATGGAAAATGTTCTTAGGGAAACATTAACATATTCAAGGACTTGGAAAATAATTTGGTCCTAAAGCAAAATTTTTAGATGCCGATGAAGTAAGTTATAAAAGTTGTTTGTGAGATGAAGAATAAAGGATTTAAAAGAATCAATTTTAAGTTCTCTAGTGATTTTTAAATTTTTTTATTCTTATATAATTATTTGGATTAACAGCCAATTAAAAAAAAAAAAAATTCATAAATGTTTCTCAGACAAAAATAATCAAAGGTGAGAAATGCATTTCTGCAAGTGTTATTCGTAAACTTATTGACTACATTATTTATTTCATTGTATTCACATCTTTTTCTCACCATATTCATCAGATTTTATTTTTAAACTGCGGTCTTTCTGTAATCATTTTAACATTCCTAACCTACACACGCGTGTTTGAATATTAATTTAAATGACAAAATGGACTTCAGCATTCATTACAATCGTAATTCGAAAACAGTTCGTACTTCAATATGAATCCACTAACTACCACTGCAATAACACAATTCGGGAGCACAACAGGGACGGGTAATAACTAGGGAAGGGAAGGGTAATAACTAGGGGGCGGATTTTAATAAAATGTCATTATTTTCTTTTCACTTTAGAACAATGCCGTTTAGAATAGAAATTCATTTTATATTAAGACAAAAGGAAATGACCGATTTTTATACGTCGTTCTCTTTGCATTTTTATCGTTTTCGGCTAATAAGTAATTTTTAAACTTTTCCCCATAATTTTTAATGCATTTTCTGCTGATTTTAATGGTACTTGCTTCAAATAAGATTTACAGGATGCAACAAACGTTCTCCACAGAATTCCTGAGTACCTATACCTGGCAGCCTATTCGATTTCTTCACTCAGAGGTTGTAATATCAGTCACTATATAATCTAAAGTTCCTATGACGCCTGTCACCATTATTGGCACCGGTAGCGGTAGCTCAGTGCATCAACTGATGTCACTGCAGCGCCTCTAACCGGGAGGTCCTAGGTTCGAGTCCTGACGGCGGCAGGATTTTCGACACTAGCTTTTCAGCTAGGTCGAATTCAGCTGCTGTCTGGAGGAGAGTTCTAGCGGCCGGCTGCTCTGATCGGTAGTTTCCCGTGGTTTCTCCCATCAACCCCAGGCGAATGCC
Organism: Teleogryllus occipitalis; assembly: GCA_011170035.1. Taxonomy (NCBI): domain Eukaryota; kingdom Metazoa; phylum Arthropoda; class Insecta; order Orthoptera; family Gryllidae; genus Teleogryllus; species Teleogryllus occipitalis. The sequence goes on from BLKR01002975.1 coordinate 91,104, forward strand.
AGAGCAGTACCCTAACAAACGGGCCACGGACCGCGCGCGATCTGTCCTTCCTCTTCCTTGTCCTATCCTCTCCCCTTACACACACACTTACACTAACATGCACTACACTACCACATATTTCGGGAGACCGGTCGGGAGCTTAGAGCTTGTCCCGGCTGGGGCGGTGCCCCGCTGGTGGGAGAGTCCAGGTTAGGGGGGAATCCCCACTAGCCGACGGTAGGTCAGAGCCGGATCTCGCCATCCAGCGGGGGAAGATCACCGCCATCTCCCAAGAAAAAAACATGCACTACACTAACAGGACTAATGACCGAAATAGTTGACGTGCCCAGAAACACGAAAAAATCAATCAATCAAAAAAATCAAATCAGAGATTTTCTGGTAAAGAACAGACCAAACCAAAAGTTTGAAAGCTGAGTTCACTTGAACGAATAGAAGCAGCCTCGATTACATCAGTAACATTCAACAGATTAAGTTGTTCATCTGAACTGGTTTTGATCACATTTTTTATGTCATTTTTCTTTGCTTTTACGGCATTTTAAAAACATTTTAATGGCATTTTATTGATCAATTTTGGTGATGTTTCAAGTCACCAAAATTCACCCTCTAGTAATAACTTATTTATTTATTTACGGACATATCTTGTCGATTTACAAAAAAAGTAGGTACACGTGTACATACAAGAATTTGGGTATAGCTTTTGACAGAAAAATGACTTTTGATGATCCTAGGATAAGATCAGAGGTCCTTAGGATCGAGTCTATGTAAATGGTAAGCAAAGTGAAGAAATTTTGAAATCAGCAAGAGAGAAAGATCTAATGTGCGCCTAGTTTATGATATTGTGAGAATGTTAACATGATTTTTGATAAATAATTATTAAAGAAGAAATTTTCTATTGAAGTTTACAATTAATAAAAATGCGGCTTCGATTTGTTTAACTCATATGTCATTATGACTACTTATTACTGATATAAGGTAAGAAAGTTGCTCAATTTTTGTGCTGTACAATTTGATAATGTTAGTGAACTAATTTATTTTGAATTTATTACCACTTCATTCATATAAGTGGGATTTTAATCCACTTAATATAAATCATTAGGTAGAAAATAAATATGTAAGTGGGATTAAAATCCCACTTATGTGAATTATTAAAAGATAAATTTCTCGAAGCAAGCCTGTATCAAGTTGAATTTTCCTATGCTCACAAAAAAATTGTTTTTCATTTTTGTTGACATTATTAATCTAAAATGCTGTATTAAAATTAAATTCCTTAATTCTTGTATTGAATTCAGTTTAAGGGGAGGCAATTGCACTTTTCTGCAATAATTGCCCAGTTTTATTATTGTCTCTTCTTTTAGAGCACCAGGGTTCTTCCCTCCGAGGGTCACACCTTTCACTAAATTTTTCAACCCTGTTACCAAACGTTTGGCAATATGGTTGACACATTCTTCTTTTTCAATAACAGTTGATGACCCGTAGGGCTGCATTTCTTGAAGACACTTGAAAGTCTTAGCATCACCATCAGAAAGCACTGTGGTGTATTGCATCTTGCGTAAATCTCTTGATCTCTGCCACATTAGTTTTGTTGCAGCGGATTCCATGGCATTTGCAGAACCCTCAACATTTTTCTCACATTGTCCACTGCTTTTCTGAGTTTGAATCCATGTCTGAAACATTTCACTGACTTTGCCTAATTGATTTTCCTTTGCAGTGCACATTCCACAGTAACGAGACATCAGTTCGAAATCTATTACTAAACCTGTGAGGATATCAATAATAAACCCCACTCCATCTAAAGATGAGTGACCTCTCTTTTGCCACGTGCCATCATAACTTACAGTGATATCAATGATGTCCTTCCCTTTGAGGTCAGGATTGACTTCGTCATGAACTTTTCTCACTGCATCATAAGTCATTTTAAACAGTTGCTCCTGCACCAGTTCACTATCATTCATAAGCTCACAGAAGTGTGCATTGTATTTGATGAACTCATGCTGTGCATGCCCATTTCCATGCAAAATCTGTCAATAGCAGCATGCCCTTTTCCAATGCTTAGGAAACTATCAACAATTCTGTGGTTTAGTCTCAGGCTTGTTGGTATTGTTCTACTAACTGAACATGAAGTGCACATAATTACCATATTTGCAGCTAAACCATTCATGTATTCAGTGGGAGCACTCAAGCTGATATCACCACATTTACTACATTTCATTCCAGCCAAAATATTCTTCCATATATCAGAGCGCACCAACATGTAAACAGTTTCAGTACCTGAAGTTGATGATAGTGTAGCAAACAAAGCTTTCTTTCACTGGCTGTAGGAATACTACCACAGGATGAAGTAGAGAGCAATGAATTCGATTCATTTTCTGTATCACACTAAAATACTTTCTTCTGTGAAAGGTGTTGGCTCAATTACATTGTCTATTTCACATTCCACAGTATTTTCATTTTGAGTCACCTTTCTTCTCTTCAAATAATTGACTTTCCCTGCTGCAGATCATTTTGATGGCCTTTTCTTACAAGAATGTGCACCTTTCATATGGTTCATTATTGAAGTATTCGATGAGAGAATGCCTAACTAACTTACAACTAACCTAAACTGTATTTACACTACATATAATTATTTACTAACTGATAATAACTATTATAATTATAAAAAAAGTTGAGGTTACACCAAACATCTGTATAAATATGCAGTGCAAAACACACAAGACTTCATGCAAAAACTGCACAATTCAAACTCATCACGATCATAGGAATCAGATTTCAAACTGAAGAATAAGAATGTTCTATACAAATTCTAAGGTTGGGAGACATGTTTAATCCACTCTCATTTGTTCCCCAGAGATTGCATATTGAGTACAAATCAAGAAAATCGTGGAAAGTCAAAATAAAACAGCTTAAGTGGGAAGGAAAAAGGAATTGTCAAAGTAAGGGAAAAGGGGGTTATGCAAAGGAACACGCAGGGACATTTAAACATCCGCAGCGGCCATTTAAATGCCTCTAACGAAAATTTGAAAATGCACAAATGAAGACAAAAGTTGAAATTTATTTATGAGCCAAAAGCAAAAATTCGATTTTCTGATGTATTTTGTCTAATTTTCACCGATGCCTCCCCTTAACAACTTTATTGCCCAAACAACTTCATGATAAATTATTGGAAATATATTTAGGATATTTTTCAACCAACCGATTTGCTACCATTACTTCATCATCTGATAATTTCATCAATTCTCTTGGTTGAATAACTTGGAATGAACCTAATTCAGCATAATCAACATAATTCAGCATTCAACCTAATCAATCAGTTCTGAAGTTGATTCAATGTTATGTCTAAAGAAATTTAAGCATAGTCAACATTAGATCTAAATCTAGATAATTCTTCTTGAGCATTCTCTAATAAATGTTTTGCTTCAGACAGATCAATATTAGAATTTTGTATTAGCTTTGAAACTACATGGGTGAAAGTTAAAATTTTTAATTGCAAGGTAACTCGAAATACAAATTCGAATGTTTTGATATCCTTCCTTACATTAATTGCTCCATTGATTTCCGATTTAGTCTTGCTAGTTATCTTGTTAATAAGCTAGTTGCTTATTATCGAAAGAGCTTGCAAAATTTTCAAATAGTTAAATCTTATCACTAATAACGAATCATTTCTACTTGATCACCTACTTGGACAAAGTCGCTTCAACTTCAAATCCATCTCATTACTATTATGCGAAGATATTGCTTTGGAACTTCTAATATGTCCCTGACAGTGTTATTAAGCTGTGAGAAGCGCAGTGTACAAAATTTGCTCAATTGGCTTTATCCAAAATTCTTAGGGACTACTCATAACTATTGTTTCATCATAGCCTTGACCTTGGCATTTTGCTATGTCAATTCGTAAAAGAATAAAACAACGATACATTAAAAAAATTCAAATTGTTGTAGTATTCTTTTATATGCAATTTGTAAATATTATTTTCAATTTTTATTTATAAATTAAATTAATATTAACACATTAATCTCCAAACGACAAAACAAATAAAACAATAGAACAATCATTTGAATATGTTTGAAAATTATTTTTCCATAAACCTTGATATGTGATAAACGTGTACATAATAGTACACAAGCAAAGTCTTGATGGAAAATTGGTAAAGAAGACACTTGTAAATTATAATTATTTTGAAATATATAAATATTCTATTTACATGAAATCTAATGCTTATATCTACAGTAAAGTAATACTTAAAATAATCAAATTACAGTTGACTCCGGATATAGAGAACTCGGATATAGTGAACCCTCTGTTATATTGAACTTGTCACTGGTCCCATTTCACTAGCATCACGAATCAGAATAAAAAGATTCGTTATAGTGAAACTGAACCTCTGCTATAGTGAACATAGGAAATACAATGTCCAGGAAACTAATTCCCTCCTGGAAAAGAATATATCGCCTCAGTGACACAAATTCCAACACTAGGCCACTTGAAAAAAATATCGTCGGCCAAAAGTCATAACTGAAGAAGTTTCCCCTGAGGTGATGGTAGCGAACCCAGAATGGGCACCTTACAGATGACCTTATGTCACTCAAGTTTCACTGCGGAAACAAAGGCCACGTCCTGCATGGGCTACAACTGGTGGCAGCAATGCGCAATTCAGATTCTATCTTAGTGTTACTTGATATTCCACAGGATAAAGCACGCTGACTTCTATGAAAGCGACAGGAAGCACGTGACTGCCCAGCGTGACGAGATCCGCAGTGCCGCGCGGTAAAGCGATCAGTTTCATTAGCCGTTCGCGCCATGCTGCTACCAAAAGCATCTCCTATGTTATTACGTAAGTAAAAGGGCCTTCGGGGAGTGGGACGGTGTTTCAACAGTGCAAGAAGCATTGAAGGGTGTTAAGACAGCATTACGATACATAGACCCAGAGGACAATGCAGAATCAAGTATGGAGAGAGCACGAACTTTAGATATTACTAATGAATTAGAGAAATTACTAACGAAAAAGTACAAAGCTAATAATTGAAATTAATTGATTTTTAAGGGCAAATAAAGATATTTAAATTTTCAGTTCGTGCTGTTAATGTTTTGTGCTTTATCTCTATATTAATAAAATAAATAGTTATGGAGAAATTCTATTTAATTTTGACATCCTCAGATATAGTGAATCAAAAATGTTAAATCCCCAGAAGTTCACTATAACCGGAGTCAACTGTATTAATACTAACATTAACCTTTGTTATCAAGTATCTCATTTTCTAGTCCTTTAGCAGTAAAATCATTTATATTTTTTAAACCCAAGGAAAGACTCATTTATTTTCAATTCAGTAGGTTTATATTTATCATTTACATCATTTTCAATTTTTATGTAACGAAAAACTTGACTTAATTGATCAACCTTTGAGATAGCCTGCATCATATCCATTATAATAGAAAAAATGGAGCTTCTTTAATACCTTCTAGTATTTCATTGGACACTGTGTTAGATAAGATTTTTATCAATTGGTCTTGAATTTGTGTTTAAAAACCAAATAGATTTTGCAGGTCTAACAATCACTTCTTTTAAAACTGGATCATAAATTGGGAGTAATTCCACAATGGATTATAAATTTCCATTCTGATCGCTAAAACCAGTATGTTTTCAATGTCCTCAAAATGGTAATTGTATGTCACTAACATAATAGTGATATTCATTAAATGATCCAATATTTCATACCAAAATGTTTTTTCCTCTTTGAATCTCTTCTTCGAGATCTTTATCAATGGTATCATTGCAATGCCACATATCACACACAATGCAAGCATTCTGAGAAAAGCAAGTGCCATCTAAAAGATATTAATGTTGAGGATTTTTAATTAACATTTTAAAAAATATTAAAAATAAAAATATCAATAATCATATAAACTTTTTATAGCAAATAATTTATTTTTAAAAAGTAAATTATATTTTTCTTGTTGAAAATTAGTGTTTTTAATTAATTAAAAATTAAACGTTAATGCTATTTATGGTCCATGGCGGTCGCTGTCATACTTGTTGGCATAGCGTTGAGAGTTATCGACAATATACGTTTGATAATTATACATTAAATAGAAATCTTTTAAGCACCTTGGAGAATGGGCAAAACAAGCCAGCACCTCCTACAAGGGAAATAATGTATTATATACTTTTTAATATAAACGATGGACAAAGAAAATAATTATGGAAAAATAGTGAATGTGGAACAAGACTTGTTCTCAATTTTGTTTTGTTTTTTATTTCAATCATCTGTAAGTTGAAATGTACTGAAGAAAAACCTTGAAACTAAGAAAATTTTTAATTTGTGTGCAGAGCCTTTTGGAGCCAGAGGCCTCTGCGCATTACACCGGCTGCACCACTAATAGATCTGCCAATGAATCTATTTTCTTCCACTTAATTCCTTAAAAAGAAATTCTCTCTGCATATCACAGCAGAAATGCAAGCAAGTAGCCTCCTTATGTGTGAAAAGCATATCGCTTCAGCCATTGTATAGATGCTTTTCCTTGCTCAGGAGCATTCTGATATACTGTGATTTACAAGAATACTTTAGTTTTCTGAGAGAAGACATGTTAAACTTCAACTTACATAGAAATAATGTATATTTGGAGCTATACAACTGATAAATTTTAATGGTATTCAAGGACTTAAGTTTAAAATACTCATTTGTGAATCACCACTTTGAAAAATTTCTGCTTTTGTACTGCTGTCGATCTATGTTCCTATGTTATAGAATCTTGTTTCCCAACAGCATACAGACATTTGTGGTTACTTGTGATAATTCTTAAAACCTCACTCATTTTCGAGAGCTTTTAGTCAACATTATACAAGTGATGAATACGAAAATCTGGAATGAAGTTTGACGTTGTGTCAGACTGGTATTTTCCCCAAGTATTTTATTATTGCAGAAGGCACAGTAATACAGATGAATGGCAATGTGAGATTGAATGTTCCTCACATTTCCATAATGACATCTCACTACATTACTTTAGGTGTCACATAAAAATTGGAACAGTATCTATGTGATGTTGCCAGTTAATATGCATCTACCATCTCACTCTTGCAGGATTTATTTATTATTTTATCGACTGATTACTTTGTATTTCTGGGTTTGTTAACTGCTATAGTCATTAGACTCATAAGTGCAGTGCATGGGATGTGTCAATGTTCTTGCCCTGCTAGACGTTGCGATCCAGTGCTGACCTACATGTCGGCTTGAGGGATTTTTCCCATTCAGGTACTTTCCGCAAGCAGGGCACTGTCACAGACAAGACAAATTCTAAGCACCCAACATGTGTGATAGTGTAGTGTGTGTAAGAGTAAATGTGTGCTAGTTAAGGGGATAAGGATATAATAAGGAAGAGGAAGAAAATGTTGCGCACCGTCCATAGCCATATTCTTGGGGAATTTCTTTGGCATTCACTTGATATTGATTGGAGAAACCATAGAAAACTACTGATCAGAGCAGCCAGCCACTAGAATTCTCCTCCAGGCAGTGGCTATTCTAGATGACAGTGGATTTCGACCTAGCTATCTTGCTATTGTCAAAAATCCTGCCACTGTTGGGAATTGAACCCTAGGAAGGTTAAATTCAGCACCTCCCAGTCAGAGGTCCTGCCGTGACATCAGTTGATACCCTGAGCCACCCAAGTCAGAATTTTTGCAGTTCGTAGAACCAAAGGTCAAGTTTGTGGATGAAGTGTTCTTGAAATTTCTAGGATTCCTTTGTATGTATATTGTGCCGTGAAAAACTCCAAGAACTTCTTTAAGTTAGATCATTCTGTGTCTTTTCTGGGGTTTTTTCTTTTGTGGTTTCGACTCACGTTATTAACTTAACTGACTCTATCATGAAGGGTCATCACACTGTTTTGAGGATGATAATGAATGCCATCAAATTCCATGCCTTCATTACAAAAAAAATGAATTTACAAGGCAGATAAAACTTCCCAGATCCATATATTTTAAGGAATAGTATACCACGCTGGAAATGTCATGTGAAGAACCTTAATCTCTCTCATTACAGATACATGGTGTAAATAAATTGTTTCGTATTTTGAAATAAAGAAGCACTCAAAGAAAGCAAAATTTCATTCATCATAAAAAGAATTAGAGAGTTCCTTCTAGTATAATACAGCAATACGTTACACAACTATTCTTAATGATTGCAATATTACGGTACAAGTGCAATGTTACTGAATGTTCCAACACCTGCAATTTTTGGCAGAATCCTAACTAGGGAACGGATTTTTACGTGCTATAAACATCTAAAACCTGTACATTTTTATGTTAGTAAAACCAACAAATATGTGTATTACAGTGTACTACATGGCAACTCTTTACCAATTTGCTCGAAAGAGGGCTTTATAATGTGAAAAGGTATGTTCTGCATCATAACATGTGATTGGTGTGTATCTCAACAAACAATATCACATACATTTAAGTTTTCAATTTCTTCCTCCCTTTGCCCTTCCAAAATTCTCAAAATTTAAAAAATATCTTGATATCTTTGAAACATGACTCAATTTTCACTGTACAGCATCAGCATGTGGACCTTTAAGACTTGCCAGGTTTTTTTCCAATTTAGGATATTAGTTTCACTGCCTGAGACAAAGAATTGTTACATTTTTCTAATGTCTTATAGTCTTGATCAAAAAACAGAAATTTGGTGCAATATGGACCAAATCATCTTTACTTTCTCATATACGTATGTACATACAGAGTTATATACATAGAGTAGCAAAAGTTATGTAATGCCGTGGAAAATCGATTTCGTGATTTCAACGGAAATACAGTGAAACTCCGTTTATACGTTTCTCACTTATACGTTTTTCACGGTTATACGTTTTTTTTGTTAGGACCCGAATAAATTCCTATAATTCCCATGCAAAATTATTTCAGATATACGTTTTACGTTTATACGTTTTTCACACTTATACGTTCAAAATAAAAGTCCCTTTAAGGCCGTATAACGTTCAAATGATCCCGCAGAGGCGCTGGACGATCTGCGTCGTGCCCGGAATTTTGCTCGAGTCGACACGCTCCAGAGCGCTCCCGCGGAGCTGACTCTTGCCCTCTGAGGCCACTTCCCGTTAATGAAACTTGTAATGGCCGGTCCAGACACTCCGTTTTGCACAACGTTTTGTCTCCGCAGTTCAAGACGTTGCAGACAAAACGTTGCGTGTGGACCGGAAAACTGCGCAGTTTTGAGTCCGTCGGGAGGACTGCACAGTTGCAGCGATAACTGATCTCGTGAGCTCTGAAAACCGTGACCTGCTCAGACATGTCGTTGCGTGTGGACACTTGCTCCGTTTTCCAATCCGTTTTGTTCCTCAGTTTTCTCTAATCATCCGACCATGGCAGATCTGCGGCAATGTTCTCGCGAGTTTTTGACGGATTTTATTTCACATTATGAAAGTTTTCCGTGCCTTTGGCGAGTTAAATCCAAAGAGTACAGTGACAGGGACAAAAAGGGGGAAGCGTACGAGAGATTGGTTGAAAAGTTCAAAGAAATAGATGTCAACGCGAGCAGGGAGACAGTGGTGAAGAAAATCAATTCTTTGAGAAGCGTTTATCGCAAAGAATTGGCAAAGGTAAACAAATCGATTCGATCTGGGGCAGGAGAAGACGAAATTTACAAGCCATCTCTGTGGTATTTCGATTTGCTGCATTTTCTCAATGATCAGGAGACACCAAGGCCGTCGAGGAATACCATGGACGAAAGTGAAGAGTCTGTAAACTGCGACGAATCATCAGAACTGGTAAGAAAAAAAACAACAAAATTTCCTATTATTACCTAATCGCTTTATTAACTGAAACATATTCTTTTATTTAATAGGTACAATCAGCTTTTACAATGTTTATTACAAGTGTCTACTAAAAAATTACAAGTACCAAATAATTATTTATGTACGCCATTAATTGTTTAAAGTTATAAATCTATCTTGCCAAGGAACAGACCCCTCATTGTTAAAGTACTCCTTGAAATGATCTCTGACCCCGTTAGCATTGTTCAACATGTGGCCTCTTGGTCCACGCTGTAGGTCGTGCACTAATTCTGGGTTACATCTTTCACCTAATTGAACAGTACATTCAGAAATATTTTCCTGATCCATACTTTCTGGAGGGGTGTAGTTTTGGGGGGACTTTCTCCGCAAAAAGTTGTGTAAAGCGCAACACGCAAGAACTACAGTATCGACGTTGTGCATCTTTAAATTAATACTTGTGTGGAAAATACGAAATCGGGAAGCCAAAATGCCGAATGTGTTTTCAACAACACGCCTCGCCCTAGATAGGCGGTAATTAAAAATTCTTCGGTCCCTTGTTAATGTTTCTCGTCGATATGGTTTGAGAAGGTCTGGACGCATAGCGAAGGCTTCATCCCCAACAAAAACATATCTTAAAACTCTGTTTGAACTTCCAATGGATCGGGGTTTTGGAATTTTTAACTCGTTGTTAACGAGTTTTTCATAAAATTGAGTGTTATTTATGACTCCTCCATCTGAGATCCGACCGTTTGTTCCTATATCACAATACAAAAACTCGCAATTGGCATTGGCTATTGCCATAAGAACAACACTGTGGGTTTTTTTGTAATTGAAATAATAGGACCCACTTCCTTTAGGTGGCACAATTCTAATATGTTTTCCGTCAATTGACCCTAAACAATGAGGGAACTGCCACATTCTTTCAAACTCCGCTGCAACTTCCATCCACTCCTCTTCAGTCTTGGGAAACTGAAACAAAACAAAAAAAGAAGAAATATTGCAAGAGTTTCATCCTCATTGAAAATTTGTAAAAATAATAAAAATATTGAGATCAATAATACATTTATTGTTTAATATTTTCAGGTGGAAGACGATGTGCAAGAAACTGTTATTGACAGTGGGCCCAGTGAAGCTGCTACTACCCCTGCTACTCCTGCTTCCGAAGCATCTACGAGTACTTCCCATTCTGTCAATACCTCGCGCAAGTTAACTCGTAACAAGAGGAAGGCTGTTGGGAATGATGATGGCACAACTGAAGTCCTGCAGGTGATAGGGAAGAAACTGGAATCGCTACAGGCAGATGATGCATTTCAGGTATTCGGAAAACATGTGGCTAATAAACTCAGAGAAGTCCCGAATTCACAAAACATAATTGCTCAGAAACTAATTTCCGACGTTTTATTCGAAGCTGAGTTGGGTACGCTTACCAGAAATTTTCGAATTGTTGACATGAAAAGCCAGCGACAAGATGATTTTGGTTCAATGAATGCCACGAATTATTGGCCTCAACAGAATACGCCACATCAAATCAGAATGCAACAAAATCTTTCTTCACAAGTTGGACAATACCACTCCTTCTCGCAGCAGCCGCAGCCTATGCCACATAACTACGCCCCAGAACAAATACCTCACACTCAGGAGTATGAAACAATTGGGAAAATTCCGGCAGTTTCATGCATCATCCCACAGCAAGGTGAACAAGATGTACAGACACGCGCCCACCAAGCCCCTGCCCACTCTCCCGTTGGAACCTACTTGTCATCATTTCAACCAAACTGAAGTATACTTGCGTGCATTTCTATTGCTTACCATAATAACTTTTCTACAATAATGAAGTTTATAATGTTCAATTAAATAATAAATCGTTTATGGAAAATAACAATATTTCTTACCTTCAAGTAATCCTTCTTCAGCACCTTGTAGATAGCTTCACATGTTTCGGGAATGATTTCACTTAGCGATTGTTTTGATATAATTGTTGTGAACTCCAGGTCTTTGTAACTTCTGCCGGTTGCCAAAAATCTTAAAGTTGCTGTTAGCCTTTCATGTGGTGATATTGCTGCTCTCATACAAGTATTTTCTTTCTTGATATGCGGTGTCACTAATTCCAATAAGTAAATATACGTGTCCATGTCCATTCTCAAGTAGTTTCGCCAATCATTAGGTTCGTCACGTAATTCACGCAATAATCTTATATGGGAAAAGTCCCGCCTTTTTAAAAGCCATTTCCGTGACCATTTTGAACGAACGGTTCCTCTGATGTGTTCCAATCTTCTTTTTTTTTTTACAATACAGCAGGCGAAAATTGACCACAGGAGAACCTCCATGGCGATATCACACAAAACTGAGCGGAAAATACAAGACTGCACCGTCAAGACTGTACCGTCTGGACGCTCAAAGTTGCAACGGTTTCATTCCGTCTTAAAACTGCGCGGATTTAAAACGTTGTGCAAAACGGAGTGTCTGGACGGACCATAATATAGAAGCTCGACTCGGCCTAGCTGAGGGGTCAAGACCGCGCGAGCCCGCGGGTGGTAGCGAAAGTCGGCTCCCGGCCCACCTCCAGAAGCGGGACTTCCAAAACGAAAACTTTCAGTCGTATGCGCATGGGAGCTCTCTGAGGATCTCAGGAGGCGACAGCTAGCTCCGAGGGAAGGTCAAAGGTGTCCCCAGGAGAGAGTAATGACATAGATGACCAATAAATGAGAATGTTTGTGCATTGACTGTCCCAGTCTCCAAAGGTGCCTTTGGCTCGCCGTAATAACACGAGTTCCTTTCGGTAGCGGATGGCGCAAGCGGCTAATGAAACCGATCCCTTTCCGCGAGGCGCGGCGCGGCGGGTGTCGCCAGACGGTGGAGCTGTGGCTGTCGTGCGCTTCCTGTCGCCCACGTATTAGATCACCGTGCTTTGATCCGCGTTATCTCAAGTAACATGAAGCTTGAAAGCAAAGCAAGCAGCCGTGGGTCTTCGTCGCCAGTTGTAGCCCACGCAGGTCACGGCCTTCGTTTCCGTAGTGAAACTGAGTCACACAAGTTCAACAGTATCATCCTTTCTGTTCTGCAATCTGCAGTTCTTGGCTGGGATTTGCGAATAGTCTTCGTGTCGCTCAGGTCGCGCCTTCATCTCGCGTTTGTTGTACTGTCGTAGTTCGTCTTCTTTCTGGTTTTGCGTCCGCGATATTACACGAAAATGAGTGGTAGGAACAGGCAACCCCTATCAATATCAGAGAAAATAAAAATTTTAAAAGTTGTTAGGGAGAGTGGAAATAAAAAGAAAGTAGAAATTGCTAAAGAACTGGGAATACCGGCATCCACGCTGAATTCCATCATTTCTAAGGGGAAAGAAATCGAGGACAAGGCACGTGTGTTTGGGGTGTCTAGTAGCAAGAGAATGCGAATTCAAGGAGGAAAATATGAAAATTTGGAAGATGCATTGCTACAGTGGTTTCAGCAGCATCGTGCTGAATGTATACCAATAAGCGGCCCCTTATTGTGCGAGAAAGCGACTGAAATTGGACTGCGGCTTGGTTTAGAAAATTTCCAAGCTTCATCTGGCTGGCTTCATAAATTCAAGCTGCGACACGGAATCTGCTGCAAAAGTATGTGCGGCGAAAGCGGAAATGTTGATGCAGATGTCGTGTCGGCATGGAAGTCGGGACCTCTTCAAGAACTAGTGGAGCAGTATGCCCCCAAAGATATTTTTAACGCCGACGAGACGGGGCTTTTCTATTCCCTAATGCCTGAAAAGACGATGGCGTTCAAGGGAGAAAATTGTCACGGGGGTAAGAAGAGCAAAGACCGTGTAACTGTGCTTTTATGTGTTAACAGTGATGGGACAGAAAAATTGCCACCGGTCACGATCGGGAAATTTGCGAAGCCGCGATGCTTCAAACACATTAAAACACTGCCCACCAAATATGAACACAATAAAAATTCGTGGATGACCACGAAAATCTTTGAAGATTGGTTGCGGGCTTTAGATGCCAGAATGGGTATCAGAGGGCGAAAAATACTATTATTTGTAGGCAAGTGTCCAGCACATCCACCAGACACCTCATATCTACGGAACATCAAGGTGCAATTTTTCCCCTCGAACTGCACCAGCGAGTTGCAACCCATGGATCTAGGGGTTATCCGAAACTTAAAGTTGCACTACCGAAAAATGTTGGTGCAACAGGCCATCCGCTACATCGACAACGGAAACAGGAGTTCGACTAAAATAAATGTATTACAGGTAAAATTTTTAGTTTTATGGTCAGTGAGGTAGAATTTTTAGTTTTTATAATCAGGAACACTCCTTTTTTTCTCATAGGCTATGCATTTTATCTCCTCGTCATGGCAGAAAGTTGAAGAATCTACCATCAGGAACTGTTTCCGGAAAGCTGGATTTGGCAGCCCCAAAGATGATGTAGAAATGGAGTTAGCTTTGGGAGATTTACCCATCAATCAAGCGGACTTCACAGAATTTGTGGATGTAGATAAAGATGTGGTTACATCTGAACTAAGGTCCATTGAGGACATTGTGAGTGAAATCAACGAAGAGATTGATGAAGACAGTGATGATGAAGTGGATGATAGTGAAATAAATGTAGTAGGTTTCAGTGAAGCCGTTGCAGCATTAGAAACTGTTAAAAAGTTTGTTATGCAACACAGTGTCGCAGATGAGGTGATGGGACAGCTATCACGTTTGGAGGGGGAAGTGTATACCTTGGGGGCTTATAATGTTAAACAGACCAAGATAACAGACTTTTTTCATAAGTAATCATTTAAACTACATATTAAAATCTTCTTTTTTGGTAGTAAGTTTTCTAATAAAACAGAGTAAAAATAGAGATTTTTTTTTTTGCTCATAAAATTCAATTTCAGTTATGTGTTTTTCTCACTTATACATTTTTTTTCTTTGGTCCCCGGAAAAACGTATAAGTGAAGTTTTACTGTACATGTTTTGGGGACCCTGATACCAGAAAAGTGTTGTTTTTTTTCAAACCGTCCGTCTGTCAACACAACTAGAACCTAAAACATACATACGATCTTTTTCAAATTGAAGAAACCCCTGTCCATCTGGCTCTAGTTGAAGCTTCGAAAATTTTGAAAAACATTCTTTAAAAAATTTGGGGGTACTTTACATGAAGCCTCCCGGACATTTTCAACATTTTCTCAAAAATGGCTCCAAATTTTTTCTTTAAATTTCTTGCAAGAATAAAGTAAAATACACTAATAAAGGTGGCATAGGACTGATTTTCACGGTTCACTGAATTTTCAAAAAGTTCAAAAGTTTGAATTTTGAAGATAGGTTTTTCCCTCATATAAAATTTGTTGTCCACAATTAGTTCTTTCATTAAGGTCATGTGCATTTTTGCGAAAATTTTAGTAGTTTTCGTGCAATATTTGCAATTTAAAAAAAAATTTTTAAAACAAGATTTTCCCCAAAATGGCTCCAAAATTTTATCTTCAAATTTTTTGTAGGGATACTGCCAACTGTACCCTATAAAATGACATAAATGCCATATCGCTCTATTCTTTTGTTTTTTGAAAAGTTACAAAAATATAATTTTTTTGACTTTTCTCTGTCGGTAATATTTACATTAGAGACGATTTGTTCAGAATATTGCATTTATGAGTACATGTGCTTTAAATAATGTTATATAAAGTTTCTCAAAAACTCAGGAGTTTTCTGTAAACACAAGATTAAAATTCTGCATTTTCAGAAACGTTCGAACACCATTTTCTCAAAAATGTCTCCAAATTTTTTCTTCAAACTTTTCTAATGCTAATTGCACTGTTTAATATGACATAAAGTTTATTTTAGTGTATTCTTTTGTTTTTTCAAAAATTACATACATGTAATTTTTTTTTAAATACCTCTCATGCCATTAATGTGCACATTTCAAACAATTTGTATACATTATTGCTTTTCAAAGTAGAAATGCTTCAAATGACTTCAAATGAAGTTTTTCCGAAAACTCTATTCCTGTGAAAAAGAGCTTTAAATTTTGCATTTACATTAACACTAAAAAAGCCATCTGTGCAATTCTGTAACATCTCTAGTTAATATTTGGATCATTCAGCAGTGACTATAGAATTTCAATTGAAGAAGCATAATTTTTGTTCACATCATAGATAATAGATTAGAAACCTTCAACATTGTATTCATAGTACTCTGCAGCACTCAAAACACATCTCCCATCGCATTACCAATCAGCGTGGTGGAATAGACGTATCAGGATTCTTTGTCGTGAATAAATCAATCCTCGCTGCAAATTTTACGAATATTTTCTTTCCGTTTGAGATGAGTTTATCTATGCTCAGGTAAAGCATGCATATTTTTCACAAGATCCTTGCAATACGTACACTAATACCAGCATACGCAAATCAATTAATCATTTTGGGATAACTCCCCATGAGACCATCGCCTCCTTCATGTATACCACTGCATCAGTCAGGAGAAGCAAAACATTGTCCCATACTTTACCCCATTAGGCCAAAGCAAATGCATTGCCCCATTAAAATGCTTTGCAATGATAATATGATTTGCTGCAGTCATTTCCTCACATGTCAGAAGAAAGCAATTCCTTTCACTTTTCTAAGGCTCTCAGAACGCCAATAATGATATATCTGACTTTTCTTCCACTAAAGTTGTTTCATCAATGCACATCCATATTTTCTCTTCTTCACAGACAGTACGATTAATTGATTGTTAGCGATTCCAGGTACGTCAACAACTAGGGCCATTAGTCCCGTAAGTGTAGTGCATGTTTTTTTCTCGGGATATGGCGAGATCTGCTGTAGACCTACTGGCGAGTAGTGGGGTTTTCCCCAACCAGGAATCTCACACCAGTGGGGCAACGCCCCGGCCGGGACAAGCTTTAAACTCCCGACTGGTCTCCAGGCATGTGTGGTAGTGAAGTGAATGTAAGTGTGTCTGTGTAAGAAAGGGGTAGGGTAGGACAAAAAATGGAGAGGAAAGATAGTGCGCGGTCTGAGGCCCGTATGTTAGGGTACTGCTCTGGCATTCGCCTAGTTTTGATCAGAGAAACCATAGAAAACTACCGATCAGTGCAGCCGACCGCTAGAATTCTATTCGAGACAGCGGCTGAATTCGATCTAGCTAACAAGTTAGTGTAAAAAATCCTGCCATCATCAGGACTCAATCCTAGAACCTCCTGGTCAGAGGGACTGCAGTGGCATCAGTTGATATCCTGAGTCATCTCTCCTGGTGAGAAACAATATGAATAAGTTTCTTCATAGCTATGTGGAAGATAGTTATTGGGGCTATGTTGATTCATCAGGGGGAATCACTGTTTGTGTATTTGGCATGAAATTTTTTTAATGGGGGATTGTTAACTTTAAAGAGTGGTATGTCAGCAGAAACAAAAGCACGTTACAAATTCACACAATACATGGAAAATTTTGTAGGGGAGCTTGTGCTGACTAGATTTGACATACAAACAAATGTTTGTGTACCGTTTGCATGTATTGCGTCTTGTACATGTTTGTTGCAGGCCAAATGCTGTATAACTTGGGCAACGCAGTTTGACCTCAATGGATTTTCTGCAAGGTTGACAGAATAAAACTTTTCCATCACTGGTACAATCATCCACAAATTCTGCTATGTACTTTTTCAAATGGTTCTCAATCTTCGCCTTAATTTTGGCATCTTTGCAGTCACAGAGAGGCAAACACCTAAAAGTTATCCCTCTACTGCTGGGCAGTTGAGAGACTGTCTGTTGTCTGACTTTCACTATTCTTTTAAATAGAAATCTAACTCCAGAACGGTCAAGTGAATATGTGTTCAGCGATAGGAATTCTGGAAATATGTGGGAGCTTGAAAGTGCCAGATGTTGTGACGTCTGGAAAGGTGTTGACTACAATACTGATGACAAGAATAGGGCCCACGCATATGCTGGCTACAAGATTCTCGCCAGCAGCACATGCCAAATTCCAAGAATACACTGCATGAGAAGAATATTTTGTTTCCTTTCTGTATTGGGTTCCAGCACATGTGCAGGAGAAAAACGTCTGTGATCTTCAAAAATACAGATACACATTATAAATTGCCAGGGAAGTGCTTGCAAATAATGTGTTAATAAGATAAGAACGACACAGAATCATTTTATTCACAGAATTTTATTTAAACAAAAGAGAAAGTTCATTTCTACTATATCGTCAACTAAAAATATTACTAGTGCAACATTTATTTATATATAAACTATTAAGAATATTCTATAAACACAGTGGTAACAACGGCACTGAGTACTTTATGTAAGAGACAAGCAGTACCAAACAAAGAATTAAAAAAAAATAAGTTAACTAGACGTGCTACAGAATGGCACAGACTTTCTCATAGTAGTTTTCTAATTTCCTTCGTATAGACTGGTACTGTACAGTCTTGGCCCTTCCTTCTTACCAGCTGCCATCTATCACTGCCCTAAGTACTTTTTTTTTTTTCTCAACTTTTCGGTTTGCAAGTAGTAGAACAGAAATATTATTTAAAAATATTAAAGAAGACTAAAACCTTGTCCTAAATAGCCATTTTCATTAAAAAATTTGGACCCGTCTTTAAGAAAATGGCGTTATGCATTACTGTAAATGCAAAATTTGAAGCTCTTTTTCACGGGAATCTATTGAGTTTTCGAAAAACTTCATTTGAAGTAATTTGAAGAACATCCACTCAAAAATTCAATATTGTGTATAAATCCATTGAAATGTGAACATTAACACGCGTGAGAGATATTTCAAAAAAATTAATTTGTGTAATTTTTGAAAAAACAAAGAATGCACGAAAATGAACTTTACGTCATGTTATATAGTGCCATTACCACTATCTGTTGTAAAAGTTTAAAGAAGAAATTTTGAGCCATTTTTGAGAAAATGGCGTTTGAGTGGTTTTCAAAATGCAGAAATCTGAGAACATTTTCACAGAAAACTTGAGTTTTCGAGAAACTTTATTTGACAATATTTAAAACACATGTACACCAATGTGAAGAAATCGACTCTAATGTAAATATTACCAATGTGAGAGACAAGTCAAAAAAATTCTATATTTGTAATTTTTGAAAAAACAAAAGAATAGAGCAATATGTCGTTTATGTCATCTTATACAGTGCGTTAAGCACTACCCATATCAAAAATTTAAAGAAACAATTTGAAGCCGTTTTTGAGAAAATCTTGTTTTTGTACTTTTTTATAATTGCAAACATTGCACATCATAATGTGCAGAAACTACTAAAATTTTCAAAAAACTCTACAAGACATTATTAAAATAACTAATAATGGGCAACAAATTTCATTTGAAGAAACAATCTCTATCTTTTATCTCAATTTTGTAGTTTTAGGAAGACGCCGGAAAAATCCTAACTTTTGCAATTTTCGAAAATTTGAAGTAACCGCAAAAATCGGACCTATGCCACCTTTATAAGTGTATTTTACTCTATTCTTACAATAAATTTACAGAAATAATTTGGAGCCGTTTTTGAGAAAAATTTGAAAATGTCCGGGGCGCTTCATGTAAAGTACCCCCAAATTTTAAAGAATGTTTTTCACAATTTCAAAGCTTCAACTACAGCCACATTGCCAGGGTTTTCTTCAATTTGAAGATCGTACGTGTGGTTTAGGCACTAGGTTTGTTCACATATGGCAGGCGGGCGGACGTTTTGAAAAAAACACTTTTTCGGTATCAGGGGACCCCAAAACGTGTATTCCCATTGAAATCTGGAAATCGATTTTCTGTAGCATTACACAACTTTCTCTATACTACGTATATTACTCCAGTATATACGTATGTATATGAGAAAGTAAAAAGGAATTGTTCAGACAAGCAATGATTTGCAAAGAGCCCAAACTAAAGAATTGCCCTACAAAATCAAATGATACAACTACGTTTTTCTCTCAAAATTAAGAGATTGATTATTCACAAAAGATGTTAATTAGCTTACCAAAATAACCTCATGAATTATGAACTTTTCCTTGTCTCTGGAAGAAGGGTAAATAATGTTCCATTTTCACATGAGAGGTAGTGGAATAACTTTGTTTTTTGGGGTACCTACAATAGTAGAACTGGATGATGCTCCAAACAAACATAGTAATACCTGAAAGAAGTATCTGAAAAAGAACTATCTGCTTTATACAATATGCTCTTCTTTAGGAACTATTTTACAATAAATATTACAATAAAATCTGTCTAAGCAGCAATTGATCGAGTCTCAAAAAAATTCTGGGCTTTTGGAAAAATTTAGGAAGGTTTCCATTTTATGCACAGTTGTCCATTTTATGACACTTATGATATTGACGTTTCTGCCCTGAAAACAGTAAATCACATGACTTTATTAAAATTGTCAAAATATATTAACATATAACATATTTATGGAGGAAATCCCCAATGAATGAATATTAAATACTGTTCATTAACAGCTTCAGAGTTGAAAAATACACATCTTACTGGCTATATTCCCACAGCTTGCAGACTCAACACACAAGCGTCGCAACCCAGTACTATGACTTTCTGATACCCTCGCATGGCCTCGAGCAATGTGTATCTGTTCGTAGGATTATGCTTTTCAATGCAGGGCAGAAAGGAATTCCCCTATGACCTACGCCTGGAGACACAAGTGACCCCAAGGTCAAATTGTTTGCTGACAGCTGAAGCCCCTCTCATTCAGTGTCCGGTTGTCAAGACTAACTTATGTGTCACAGGGATAAAGAATTTAAAACAAGCTTCTCAATGGAATTCATTAAGGACATCTCGAGTCTCCACCGATTGCATTAAATTCACAGGAATTCTGTTTTATAACATTCCCTCCCGCCTAGCAGGACATGAAAAACCGTTCCATTTCCACATTGACGAGGTTCCGTTTTATGCTGTGAGAAATGTCATTTAACTTCACGGGCCAGAGAAATGTTCTGGTTGATGCAGGTTTCCGGCTTCTGCAGGTTCCAGTTTAGACAAATTTTAATGTACTCAGTGTCACAAATCGTTGTGATATTGTGCTAAGATCATCTTCAGACCTAAGAAACAAGAAGTGTAGTAAAAGGCCACATGTTAACAGCCATGGGCCAAGCATCTTGAAAAAGCATCCCAATTGTAAGTAATTGTCAAGAGTCAAGTGATTGTAAGTTTTGTAATTGTTGATATGTTGAGGAGTTTCTCCAAGAAGGGGCCAGTTTGAAACATCGAGAAATAAATGAACGTTATAAAGGGTGTTGTCATTGCAAGAGACAGTGGTGAAGCCATTTACAAATGAGCTAACCGTAAACTAACTCATTGACAAATTGAGTTCACAGACATAACCTGCAGTTATGTTGCCAGTGGTAGCCAAGCAGAAGCCATCAAAGCGGTCCCTTCTTACAGTAATCTCTCTATAACATATTTCTTAACACCCTCACAAATGAAAAGGCAATCTGTCATTGTTACATTTCTACAATGTTACATTGTAACATTGCTTCATGAAACTACTTGTGCTACATGAAAGAAGAAATCTGGTAATTCCCTCACCCCTTCATGAAGGTCATGCAGGATCTCTCAGTCTGCATGCATCTAGTGTTGTAAATGTGACAATATAATAAGAATATAGGCGGCCACGTACTTGGAAAAAAGTCCTGATTACATTGATCACTATTCCGATATTATTATTGCTACAATTTTGGTATACAAACTAATCCTGGTCATGCATACTGTATGCACATGAATTATGTGGTATGAATTTACCTGAATGTTTGAAAAAATTCAATCAATATTATTTTCTATCCCAAAGATTCAGAGGGTTCATCCACAAGCACAAAATGCCAAGGAAAAAACTGTGGGTAATCTAGTGGTTTAACCAGTTCTAGCTGGTTACGTGCGGAGTGCAGCATTCACTTGTCACTTTCATGAAATATCCCCACCACGTGCTGAACACATATGGTACCAACCATGCAATTCATTTGCTGTTTCACTTCGCTAGTGTGCACTTCATGTGGTTATACTTGGCTTGGTGAGTAAACTTATTGCTGAGTTTCGAAGGTACCAAGATTTAATTTGTCACAGCTGTAGACAATTATTCCCATGGAACAGACATCTGTGGACTGGGTTGTGCAATAGAATCTTGTTCCAGCCAAATGAAGTGCACTTACTGTGCTACGACGTTCACTGCACAAGCTGCAAACAATTCCTTTGGAACGTTTTTTTGTCAAAAAATGAATGCTGGTAGTCATGGAGGTAGGCCATGTAGAGGAGCTGCCACAATGAACACAATTTTTCGGAATGTGCACCTTGCAGGGCGCCCAAGCTGGGACAAGCTGTAAGCTCACAACTGGTCTCCCAACATGAGAAGTTGCGCGATGCATGTGAGTGTGTGTAAGGAAAGTGGAAGTGAGGTGAAGAAAGTAAGGTGAGTGGAAGTGTGTTAAAATTTATTTTTATAATTGTATTTATGATCCCTCTTTCTTTTTTAAATGGAAAGTTTTGGTGAGTGGATCAATTTATATTTTTTAATGGATTTATTATATATTATCGCATTATATTATTATATATATTATCTATTAATATACCAGGGGACACATGACTGAACACGTTGTGAGTGCACAAGAGAGAATGGGCCACTTATTGCAGACTCCATGATACCAGAGTGGTTTCAGACATTTAGGGAAGTGTTCTTATTAGACTGTCTGGCTCTAATGCAAGCAATCGAAAATTAGTGGTGAAAACCATATCGTTGAAATTGGCGAATACAAGGTTGGCTGCCAGAAGTAATGTTGTGGTTGTGTTGGAGAAGGACACTAGGTTTTGGTCATGATTGACCGAGAAATGAGAGAAGTTCACCTGGAAGTGTACCGCAATAACAGAAGAGATTTGGCTACATTGTTGCAATTGCTTTTGCAGCATGTGAAACCACAATTTTTACTGGCTCCTGGAGTGGGTACAGCCAGCTGGATCAAACCAACTTTATCCATTGGGCAGTGAACCACTTGTGGATCCGGTAACTGGGATGCACACAAACAACAATGAATCCAGCTGATGTCCCCATCATAGAAGACTGGCCTGAGGAGGTGTTCGCCACGACATGGCTATGCGCTTGGCCGACTATTTATGGAGACAAAATTACCAGAGACTGCACAGAGATCCATTCTGGGCTCAAAAAAAATTATGAATTGGGTGCCATTTCTGCAATAAATTTGCTTAAATCTATCTTATAATAACTTTGTTTATTTCATGAGTGTCCATTCCTTTTGCCCTCTTGTTTCTGTTAGGTTGGTAATGCTAAGCGGAGAGGGTATCTGAAAACAAGTGAACATCGGGCAGTTCTCATTACTGGTAGACTGCTATAACTGTGGAATATTCCAACATCCTCCCGGCCACTTGGCTAATGTCACACAGAAAAAAAGTTAGGAAATTTTGATGAAGTGTTGTTGACTTCAAGTATTTCAGATTAAAGAATTGATCTCATCACTGTCAAATGTTGGACGTAAGCAAAATATGATGTTATTCTTCCTTCTTAATCCCAAATTAGGAAAGTTAAGAAACTTTGAAAAATGAAAGAATTTTAAAACTTTTTTTTTTGCTATCTGAAGATATCTCCATTTGAACAAAGTTGCCCCTTTTGAAGAAACAACAGATCTTTGTGCACCACATCAAGGTTCCAAAACGTTCATCATAGACGACTGCACCATAGCTTTCACTCTGTTGCATTAACACTTGAATGACAAAAGCAGTTATTTTGCCTGTTTTGCAGTTTCAGTTTCTCTTAGTGCCTCTTGATTTATTTAGCTGATACTGTGTGACTTTTAATACTTGTTAGTATTCTTTAAAATACTGATTACAGTTACTAAAATACTGATACCAGTTTTTTATATCTAAAGGTTTTGATCATTCTTCTTGATTTACCTTCAACAACAGGAATTCAAATTACCTGTCTTTTCCAATGTATTTCAGATGCTACTACATGACTTGTGATTCTATTATTGTTAACATTTGAACTTAATGAAGTCATATTTCCACCACAGATGGGTATATTAGTATACAGATTTATTTCATTTTCTATCGACTGAATGATTTCATAAATTGATGTAAAATGACAATGATGTAAACAATGACTATTCTGAGCTACTCCAAACAATATGTCAAATGACACTTGTTCGAGATTTTTTTGAAGAGGTGTGTGTTTTTTTGTTTTTTTTTTCTTTTTTTTTCTTTCTTTTTTTTCCTTCTTCCATTTTCTGTGCTTTCCACTTTCATAGGAGAATATATTCAGAAAGAGAGATGCTAATACCTTATTGAGTTTTACAAAGAATTTAGTACTGCAGCCCAATAATTTTAAGAAAACTATGAATTCTATTCTTAACTATGACCACTTCTGGTGCTTTTACCATATATGTTTTTGAACAATTTACATTTGAACAAATATACTTGTACTTACCCTTTTCCATCTGAATATATATGCAATATCCATGAGTGTTAAATTCTCTTGAAGAGTTTCCCCCATGCACAGAACATCAACTCTGTGCTCTATTGAAAGACCGAACTTTGCACGTATCAGTTTCTGCAGGTGACATACTGTGACAGCAGCTGGACACCGCAGGAAGCGTCTATTTGAATACTCCTACAACAATATGAAATCAAACATTCATATCTGGGTATTACAATCTGAAAACCATCATTCACCGTTTCCCTAATTTAATTTACACTTTTAAATTAACATGCATTTGACTTCTTTTTATATTTATTATATTATTAATATCCAACTATAAAAGAAAGTTTAAATTAATAAAAAATCTCAGAAAAAGAACAAGAATATAGAAATGAGAAGGATTATGGAAGCAGAGAAATCTAATGCATGTGATTGGGCACCTCTGCAGAAGGAGCAGACTTGGATTCCAGGAATGGTGTACAAATGTCATTTTTTTGTAATGCAGGAGTCTGCAAACTTCCTTCAAAGCAAATGTTCAAAATAAAGAATAATTTAAGTAACAATAGAAGACAAAAATAGATCACTGTAGGCAAGGTATTTGGAGAAAATAATAAGAGATTTGTGGGCTAAACAATATATGGGCTAGCCGGTGCCACTAGCCGAATTCCTTTACTACACTCCGTGAAGCCACAGAGGTTAAGAGAATTTGAGACTCTCAGGTTCCTGGTTGGGGTGACCGGCTGGGAACCCCGGGGTCTAATGGCGTTGAGTCCCCGGCCAAAGGGATAAAAGGCATTGACTGACTGCAGCGCGACGAGGTATGACAAATTTAGTAATTACTAACAATAGTAATTACCGAAAAACAGGGGATTACTCCGGAGAAAGTGCTCCATGCCCAACAAGGGTTAAGAGACACATTGCGTCAACAGCAACGCAACAAATTAAGCAGCAATAGAAGAGGAAGAAGAATTACAATATATAAATTATCATCCATGTTTTATATTTAAGTTACTTAACTTATTACGTTAATTTATAATAATAATTATTATTATTATTAATTATTTAAGTTAACTAACTAAAGGAAGGGGGGGGGGGGGGTCAATATGGAATGTTCGTACATGTTTGCAAGAGTGAAGGATTTGAGAAAAAGGGCAGGGTGGGGGAGAGCTCAATTATATGAATTTTTTTCTTCTTTCTTTTCTTTTCTTCTAGTTGTGTCATTGGAAGATAATATTTTCATTCGTCTATTATGTTTATTATTGGATAATATAATACTGTAATGACAATATTGGCACGTGCCATTTGAGCTATGTAATTATCATGGACTTTATCTGAATTATCTGCCAGTTCCATGTACAGAAAATAATTAAATAAATAACTGCTTCACGAAGTTTAAGTCAGTGGAACACAACAAAATTAACCAAAGTCACTTTTGTATCAATGTGAAGATCACATCAGTGTGAATGTGATCTTCCAGCAACTATTATTTTTCATATCTAGACAGTTCAAAATGTAGAAGGAGAACTCTACTCAAAATGGCTCTAAATTATTTCAATTATTTAGTAGAAGAAAAATGTATAAATTGAAACATGGTTCACTTCTGAACATGTATTCTTGGTTGTCCGGGATGAGCCCCATCTCAGTCGATGATGCTGACGTTTTGGCCATCTTGTGGCTTTCTTCAAAGCTATACTGCTCGAAGAAGGCCTCAACAAGATGGCTGAAATGTCAGCTCCATTGACTGAGACGCGGCTCATCCCGGACAGCCAATAATTCAATGACTCCAGCCACAGAAGCCTACAAATCTAACTACAGCACACATTAGCTGAGGGACATTTCCCTCTGCTTTAGTGGGATGTAAATAAATGGGGAGTTTTGATTGAAAAATGTTAGAAATATAATTTATAAAGTAACTGTTTTTTTGAGAAAGTGAAAAAATGATTAGTTAATTTAGTATGTTTCACAAGTTCAGAATTTATATAAATTTATATATATAAATTATATAAATAAATATATATAAATATATAAATTTATATAAATTTATAAAATGATCATTTATGCTTTTAATAATGGAGATTATTTAAAGAGCGTTTTTGTTATTCTTTCACCCAGAAAGACTTGTAATGTTAACACTTCAGCATGGTATGCCATCTTCAGAGGGCACTTCTACTCCCGGTATGCCATGCCTGGATGGGATGGATTTTCCTAACCATTCACAATGAGCCATCTTCAGATGGAAGCGGCCTTTACCTGCATTTCCTCTTGTTTGCAGTGTGCCAATCACAGATGCTGGGCGGTGTGTTTCTTGTTTTCCGTGTTAAAGAAAATTTTTACTTTCTTATTGTGTTCTATAAAAAATATTGGTTTTCAAAACTAATATATTATATTTCTTTGTGGTTGTAGTTCAAAGCAACAATTTATTTAGAGTTCATCCACTTTCTAAATGCTGGCAGTCGCCATAATTTAACATGCTAGGTGTAGCATGTTAAATTATGGCGACTGCCAAACTTATGTTTCATTATTTCAAAATATTTGAGGATAAAAGTGTGTATTTAATATTTTTAATTATTGTAATTTTGGTTTGTTTAAACACTGGTGTACAAATTAATCAACTTGTTATACAGTTATTCCCCATTCCCCCAATTTCCGTATCATTATTCTGAAGATGCAATGCAATGTATAGCTGTTTAAGTATACAGTGCCTTTTCAGATTTGGAAAGCACAATGCCACCTGAGCTGAGATGGTTCCACAGCAGACCTTGCCAAGTGCGCTCTGCTGGCTATATGCTCCTGTGGTGCCACCGATCACACCTTTCATATAAAGCCACCTTGACTGATTGATCGATTGATTTTTTCGTGTTTCCGGGCGCGTCAACTGCTTTGGTCCTTAGTTCCGTTAGTGTAGTGCATGATTTTTCTCGGGAGATGACGGTGATCTTCCCCCACTGGATATCGAGATCCGGCGCCGACCTACCGTCGGCTAGTGGGGTTTCCCCCTAACCAGGACTCTCCCACCAGCGGGGCACCACCCCATCCGGGATAAGCTCTAAGACCAGTCTCCCGGAATATGTGGTAGTGTAGTGCATGTTAGTGTAAGTGTATGTGTAAGAGGAGAGGATAGGACAAGGAAGAGGAAGGACAGATCGCGCACGGTCCGTGTAAATCCACCTTGAAATGCTGTCCCACTACCTCAGCATTGACGGGTTAAAAAAGAAATGAAAGACTTGATAATACTCAACAAGAAGACCATCACAATTAAATAGGAAAACAACCATAAGTATTCTCACCCCAGAAAAGTCATCATCTTCAGTATTTAAGTATTGTAGTGATAAACTGAATGATTCATCAGGTGTATATATATCTGAATTCTCACTGACTTCTCCTCCATCTTCATTACTTGTGGGACTTGCTTCCAGATGTTTGGCATAGAAGTCACGCCTACGATGCATTTCATCTACAAAAACAAACCAGATTCTTGCTCACAAAATTTGTCTTGAATTTTTCATTACACCCAAGGTACACATTTGATAAATATACACATATTTTTATACACAACAAAACAATCATTTTCACACTGAAAAATCAAAAATGGATCATACAATATGATCAGCAACTCTAAAATGTAAATGTTTACTTTCAGCATTGCTTAAAGGCAATAAAATTCAAAAATAAAAGACTTCAACAACCCTCTCACTTCAGATTGATGCTTTCTTTTGAATAACCAAAACTGTAAAATCCCTCACAGCTGGTCACCTTACGTCCTGGGGAAAAGTATATGATTTAGAGATGATTAAGAGAGGTGATGGCTCACTGTTTGTCAATATCGGGAACTAAATGAACCTTGGTTCATATGAAAGACTACAAAAAAACATTTTGAATTAAAAATGTGACGTGCCATGTTCAATAAAACTTCATTAGATACTGTTTTCCATAACTCTCTAGTTAATGCCTCTTATTTAGGCTCCTGATGCACACTTCTCTATTATGCAGACAGGTGGTACTTGATGAAACAGCAGAATATAGAGTTATATAGGAGACCACCTTCTGGAAGTAAAGCTTGATTGTATTTATCCTCTGTATGTAGAATAGAAAGGTTTGCATAACGCACAGTGCCACTGTTGTATATGAGATTGTATACCATTGACAGAAAATACTGGTAAACAAAAACTCTTGATTTATAAAAGTTTCAAGAAACAGGGAATAAATGATTTAAAACTAGATATACACAATTCTACTGAAGGAAAAATAAGTAGAAATATGTATTCAAGCGGTCCACATCCTATGCTTATTGACAACATACTTACCTTAACAATAATGTTAAATTTATACTAACAATGTCAGGGACTGCTAACACCTTTTTTGGCTGAAATTTTGCCGCATCGGTCATCTTTTGTGAAATTCTACACTTTCTCTCTTTAAGTATCAGCAGTCGTCTGCCATCATCACTTCAAAATATCTGCTCTGATAACATTTTCCCATCTCTTTCAGGCCTTGTTGAAACTTCTCTTAATGTTCATAACGGAAAACCCCCAGATTATAAGGGAAGAAATCAAGGTGGTTGTGGAGAAAATGAAGTCTGATGCACATGTTACATCCTAAATCCTTCGCGGAAACTAACATTTCATCCACCGTAGATTTGAAACCTGGAAATTTTTTATTTCATTAAAAATTGATGGAGACAGTTTTGATACCTGACCAGGCCAGTCTTTCTTCATCACTCATTAAAGTTTTAAAGAGTTCATCTTTCACCAGATTTCTATTTTGAAATCCAACAAAGATGCTTTCTTTAAGCTTGACCTCTGAAAGAAAAGGAAAATTTGAACAAATATATTTAAAGCAATCTCATTCTTATTCAGAGCCTTGACAAACTTTAATTATAACACGCTTGATATGGAGTGGTCACAAAATAATATTTTCATGATTACGCAAACTTCTTATTTCGTTTTTAGCTCTGGGATTCAAAGTATTTCTGATTGACCAATCCCTTTGGACCCAGTGCAATTCACAAACCCTGCTATCCCATTCACTTAGAACGCAGAGGAACTTAGTAAATCCTGGATGAAGTCCTAACAATATTAACAATAACTTTGAAGCCTCCGCAGACAACCCATCGGTGTTCTTTATAATTAATTTTTTTAAGTTCTTCCATGTTTTTGTATGTTTCCTTTAAATGAACAGAATGAACTACTGGCACTGAGGCTTATTGATTTCCCCTAAGAAGCAGAACAGCTTTGAGGTTGCATTTCGAAGAATCTAAAACCAACCTCCATTGATCACTGACATATCTTATCCCAAATTTTGAAAGTACATCATGAATGTTGTTGCAGTATAGAAACTGACCCTTTTTGTGAAATAATCGAGGAACTCTTCTCTCTTTAGTTACCAGTAAAACGTCGTGCCTAGAGCAGGCATATTTTTCTCTTTCACCCGTGAGCATAAAACCTGTGTCAACTCCTTTGAGAGGCCAAGATTTCGCATCAAATCATTAATTTTCTCTTCAATAAACAACTGGGGTCTTCTCTCTTCTTTGAGGAAATCAGGAATAACCATTTCACTATCACAGCAGTCTGAATAATCTGAAGATGATGTAGATGGTAGGTCGCATGGTGGGTTTGGTTATAGGAATGTCAGGAGCATGTGGTGCAGGTCTGCTGACCTAAGTTATTCATTTGAAATTTAATCAGTAGTGAATTAAGCAAAAACTGTGGGTGATGTGAAGAAACCAAATTCACATATTTAATCAGGTTGCAACACTGACTCATTGTCACCCTGCTTTTAATCAAAAGCAGCAAATATTCACAGCCCTGTGTTTCCATATGACATTGCGCATGCTAATTTGAAATACGAAAAAACAAATATTTTGCAAAAACTGTATGTGATAGAAAAAACTAAAATTATATATGTAATCAAGATAAAAAACTTATTCATAATCACCCATTTCCATCAAAAGTAGCAAATCGTCGCAGCTCTGTGTCATTAACTTCTGGTAAATTATTTAGACAGTGAATAATTCCCCTAAAAATAATGAATGCTTTATTATTGAAACAATGAATATCTAATTTTGTGATTAATGTTTGATAATAATTTTTTGATAATAATAATTGATTTGATAATAATGTTTTATCCTGACAATTTGTTTAATTAGCTTACAGACTGGAAAATATATGGGATTTTCATGAAGTGGAAGAGAAAACTCGCATTACTTTGTATTTAAAACAAACAATTTTCTACTCTTTTTGGAGTTGCTTAGCATCAAATAGTTTAAGCATGATGCTTTTTAATTATGTATATGCAACTGGTGAGTGAAAAGAACTGGATTAGATGAAGGGGAGCGAAAAAAAACTTGACAATGCATTTCAATTATTTATTATGTTTGGAAATTAAAACTCTAAACTTAATTAAAAATTAGAAATAGCAAGCAGTAACATCAGAACAAGTTTTATGTGTAATTTTCACTATATTGCAGGAAGAAGATTAGGTTGAATTTGTCAGTTTTTCACCAGACTCAAATAGGCAATGGATTTTGAGAGAGTAAATTTCATTGTGCTCATCAAACTTCATTTTGTGAGAATGATTTCCACAACTGCTTGCAAAACACGCTGCTTCTACTCTTCATCTTTTGTTATGCTCACATTGTAGTCTTGAATTAATTTGACTCCCCTTTCAGATGGGTTGCTTACAACCTGAAAAATTTGAGAATCCTCTCCCTTCAAAAATTCATGGGACTTCACTCCAATCATCTGGATCAGAATGTAAAAAAGGAGTTGAAGTGTTGAATTTTTTGAAGAATTTTAATTTTAGTGATGTTATGAAGTAATGACTCCTTTGTCCAAACAATAACAAGTTTCTTTCAGTCATTTTGGCTTTAATTTACCCTTCCATCTTGTATGTTTTCTTCCTCGAGCTCAAAGAGCTTGTTTAGATCATCACCATCACCATCATCATCATTTCACTGAAAAAGCAAGAGTTTTGCAGCCATGTTCAATTTGATTTGTAAGTCTAGTTTTATCACAAAAAATTGAAAGCAATTTGCTCTGTGTTCAAATATCAAAATCTGCTTACAAGTTAAGACAATGCCACCGTTTTAAATAACTCCATCCTTTTTTTTCATAATTAATTAAGGTTTTAAATGAATGTAAATCATTGTTGGGGGCCAATGTAGCTTTAGGAGTATAAAACCAAATTTTGACATGCACATTAATTATGACAAAACTAATATTTTAGATGACATCCATCTCAGAGCCCCTCAAAGAAAATTGATCTCTGAATATGAAAGTCTTTAGGGAATAAAGAGCTTTTGCTATCCATCTTGCATCATGTATAACTCAGCATTCTGGAAGTAATGTTTTTCGGCACATACCAACTTAGAATATCAAACAATAGCTGTCAAAATTTATTTAGTCTTCTCTGGGCAGATGACATGGTTTTTGTACCTGTTCTGCAAAAACAAAACTGGAAATCTGTTTGACATTATTTACACGACCAGTTAATGATCAAAAACGTTTTATATTTTTCTTGAGGGTCATTCTTGGGTTAAATATAGAAGACCACTTTGAATTCTTTTGAAAATCAATTTTCTTCTACTGTCACTCTTTTCAGAAAAAGCAGCTTTGGCTTTATTAAATCTATCATTATTTTCCAACTGGGGAACAGCTTCACATCACAACTTACCAAAACTGCCAACCTCTCAATATGTTTTTTATTCTAGAGATAGCAATTTCTCATCTTCATACACATCAGCACATTATAAATCTAAATTTTCAGCACTATTTTAATAATCTCTATTCTTTTCTTTAAAAATGTCTGTCCCTGGTCTAGTACACTAAACTATTTGTACCTTACTCATCTCACTGGAGCTGATTTGCCGCGTTGTCCATGAAAAACAATTATATCTCTTGATCTGTACATTAATTAAACAAGTTAGTACGGAAATTGAAGCTAAACCCATTCTCTAAAGCACTAACAAAAAAAATATATATATATATATATTTCCTAGGAGGTTAATATTAATTATGGTTTGATTATAATAATAATCAATTTGTATGTTGTTTTCTCCAC
Organism: Teleogryllus occipitalis; assembly: GCA_011170035.1. Classification (NCBI taxonomy): domain Eukaryota; kingdom Metazoa; phylum Arthropoda; class Insecta; order Orthoptera; family Gryllidae; genus Teleogryllus; species Teleogryllus occipitalis. Next base: position 123,315 of record BLKR01002975.1, read on the forward strand.
CCTCCTTCAATTCTAATTTTTTCACCCGCCTGTGTGAAAATTCATAAAAAAAAATCTTCTAACTTGAACACTTTGATGTCAAGATCTCAAAAGTAATGGACAATATTTCTTTAAGTACCAAGTAACATGAATTTCCTTATCTGCTCCACAGAAATCCCTCATATCTTTCAATCTTAGTTAGTCAAGTAGTAAAGATAAAAATGAAAGACAAACATTCTCTACAAAACTAAAAAAGCACATTTCTGGGACAAACCATTCTTGTTTTAGAACCAGTGGTAATTGTCCATAGTTTCAATTCTAAGTTGGGATTTCCAATTATTCAGAACAATCACTATGAATTATTAAAGATGTTTTTATTTGAATGTTCACCGGAAGAATTACAATTTCACATTTCATGGACAGATATAACCACATCTTCAGATGCATACCATAAAATGAACATAGAAATAACATCACAGGTTTAAACTGAAATATTTAAAAGATTTAAAAAGATCAGTAGGGTATTTTGTATGTAAAACAAGTAGCACAATGTAATAAAATTTCGCCTTCAATTACACATAGCCTTTTTTTTTTTATTTTCTTTAAAATAATTTCGTTGTGTCCTTAATTTTACTTATTGACACAAGTTACTTATCAACGCATTTTAGTACTAAAAACAGATTTTTGTAACAATTAATAAACAAAAGCTTGACAGTCATCTGAGAATTGTGAGACTGGCCATGTCTGAAAAAGGATTAATGAAGGATAAAAAAATCCTAACACAAAAAGAAAATGTAATAAGATACAAGAAAGAATTCCTGCATTGGACATTCAAAATGTTGTTTACAGCATTCTATGTATGGAATGAATGGAATCTCATGTAGGTCAAACTAAAGAAATGGTTCAAGCATGAACATGTGAGCATTCAAATAACATCAAAAGACAGGTCAATGATTTTTGTTTTTAGTACTAAAATGCGCTGATAAGTAACTAGTGATTCTGTTTTGTAACATTGATTGAAGACAAGTAATTTCTTGGTATTCAAAAGTCAGTTATTTTAGATCGAGAACCAATATGCCTCTCACAATTATCAAATTATTGACAAGCTTTTCTTTAGTAGTGTTTCAAATATTTTGTTTTAGTACTAAATATGCTCTATTAAATTGAAAAAGGTGAGTCTTTCCTCCTCTGTGCTACTTGTTTTACATACAAAAAACTCCATTAATTATTTTTTAATCTTTTAAAGGTTTCATTTTAAAACAGTAATGTTATTTTTAATTTGTTAGTTATTTGCATTGATAAACATGTGCTTAGCTCCTTAGCAACCAACCATCTAAACAATGAATTAAGATTCTATCCATAGCAATGGCTGTTAAAATGCTCGAGTCCAATAAAAAAAGTTTAATGGACTTTTGGGTTTAGATTTTACCAGTGCTCGTAAATCTTTGGATAAATATGTCTTAGAGATAATCTAAAAGGTGAAAATTATGAAAATAGCCAATAGGTATGATGAGCCATTAGAAAACAAAACACCTCTTAAGGGAGACTCTCAGGGATGATATTAAGAAACCAATCATTGAATTTTATGAAAATGATGAGATCAGTCGCATTAATCCCAATATGAAGAGGGCTTCCTCACAGAAATCCCTTGCAACAGCCCAACGGCACCTTCTCTATCCAATTAGAGAAGTTCGTAGACTCTTTATGGAGAAAAATTCTGGCAAGAAAGTTGGGCATAGCAAGTTCGCATCTTTATGTCCTACACATGTGAAACTGTATAGAGATATGCCTCATAATGTGTACGTACTTCGTTATCATGAGAATTTTGCTAATTTACAAGAAAAGCTTGCCGAGGTACTGCTGCAGAAAGGGTTTAGAGATTCTGCTGAAGATTTCATTCAAAAGCATGTATGTGACCAATCAAAATACAAATGTAAACATGCCTCAATCAAGATGAATTTCAGTTGGCATACTGGAATAATCCACAAATGGCAATATTCACAATAGTCTCGTGCCATGGTGACAATAGAAGTAAAAGCTATGCTATTGTTTGATAATATATCTCAAGACTGATACACAGTTGCACAATTTTAATGTTATAATTTCTTAAAATCAACAAAAAAAATAAGAAAATGAAGAATCTGCATGTGTTTCCCAAACAATGTGCTGGGAAATTTAAGACCACATATAACTTTCCAAATCTGACACACATCGAAGAAGATTTTGGTCTATACAATTTGGCTACAACATTTTTCACTACATCCCACGGAAAAGGTGCTGTAGTGAATCGAAAGGTCTAGAACTTGGTCCAAGCCCACAAAGTAACTGCTGGCGACGATAAAAGTTTTGCTCAAGCCCGCCACACTTAATGCAAATGTTTATGTTGATGGTGATGACATAAATTTTGCTAAGGAAGAACTTGATAAGTTTTTGGGAAAACATTCTACTGGTTAAGGGTTCATGAAAAATTCATCATGTCTTTGTCTGCCTACAAAATTAAATATACAAATTTTCCTTTGGACTCCAATGAACTAATAGTTTATCTTTGTCCTGAAGTTCTTAGGAGGAAGAGGAATTACAACAAAGCAAAAATTGATTATAAGAACACTTAAAACATTCGGCAAAGTGTTTCATTGTTCGAAACTCTTGACACTTTTGTCTAACGTAATGTCCATTTAAAAGTCACACTACTGACATGCAGCACATTGTAAAACAATTTTTTAATGCAAGTACATGTAATAAATTAATTAGATTTTTGTTTTTAATTCAGTGGAACACTTGTATAACTTTTCCAGTTTCGCAGTCAAATATGAAAATGTTTCATACTACTTCAAATCAGGCCAAAAGTTGTCACACTATTGTTGTGTAAACAATTGTGATAGAATTCATAAAATACAATCTTTTTTTTACAAAATTTGGAGGGTGAACAGGCAATGGCTCATACAATGTATGTGATAGAGAAATAAAGATTATTAAAAGAAAAATTAGTTTAATTCCTCAAAATAGTTGCAATTTGGTCATATTACTGATGATGGACGTTTCCATATCAGTTTCAGTGTTGAATTTTATAAAACATGAGTAAAAAGTGCTTGATCTGAGGTTGCTAATGACGATGTTGTAAAACAATCTAATATATATAAATAAATAAAACTAAACGCAAGTAAATGTGTAAACTATAAAAGTAATAAAATAAAAATTGATGCTTTATTCAGCATTAGATTCATCTAAACTTATTTCATCTTTTTCTTCCTCAGCCACTTCCATGAATCTTCCACTTCATCTGAATATCTTTGTATTTTGTTTTCATTTAAAAACAGTTTCTTACAACACCTTTTTCTCACAAAATATATATCATCACTTAAACTGTCACTTAAATGCGATTCACTACTCATATTGAATCGTAAAAATACTTTAAAGTAATATTATGTCAATAGTAGCTCACTATACACAAGTCAAGTAACCAAACCTCATCAACAATCAAAATCAGCATTTTTTATATCATCAATGTGAATTCAACTTCAAGATTTTGTAATAAAATACTGCATATTTATAAGGAAAATCATAGGGAATCCAAAATCAATCTCCCAAAAACAAGTGTAGACAGGTATACACCCTTTTTACATAGACCTCAAATACAGCATTCAATTTTGCACCTCCAATCAAGGCAATAAGGCACTGATTACACATATGACATACATATTTAGGCAGAATCAAAACAAAAGCACATTGCCCTGATGATATTACAAAGGAGATAAGAGTTTGGTATAATTTGGTTCAATTTGGGTTCTTTAGAATTAGTCAGAAAAAGATGTAAAATGTTTCAATGAAATTTTATAGTTCAGGAAAACATATGTAACTACTGAAAATCACTTGCACAATTGACTGATGTCAACTAATCAACAACACATTTCAATACAACATAAATTAAAACATATGTCTGCCTAAAATTAAGTACACTGCACTAAGCATTCAAAATTTTTACATTAATGAGTATTCATGTATCTTTGAATTTTAGAAATGCAAATATTTGTTTTCCCAAAAAATTTGGCACAAAATTTTGTAGAAACTTTTTTAAAACAGATATTAAAATCAGAAGAAAAATTATGTGAATAATGAGTAACAATTATCCACATTATTTGTTTGGTCTCTACTCAACTTGAAATATTGCTAGAATTTTTATTGATGAGCAAGTTATCTGGTTTACTTCTTCGATGGCAAACATTTTCATGTAATGCATTTTCATAAACATGACACAGTAAAATACAAATATTACATCATAAAGCCACATACAACTGCAAGTTAGAATATTTTGGTAGAGAAAAAAAACAATGACATTACACAAGTTTTAAAAAATAGTCTTCTGCTGCCACACATATTATAGTAATCGGAAGTTTGACACGAGTTTACCAGTTTAAAAAAAATAAAATAAAATAAAATAAAATTGTTATGGCAATAAAATGTCCTCTTAACTTTAAATTTTAAGTGTTTATTTTCTTTGTAACTACTTAAAATACTACTATTTATTCCCTCTTCCATACTATTCACAACTTCAAAGTTAGTTTCCTATGACCCATTGAGCTAATGCTTAGATGGATTCTACTTTTGTTTATAAACAGATATTTTCATCACTAAATGTTACAAACAGGTTTTCATAAATATATTGTATTATATAATATGGTTTGTTTTTAGATCATATCAATACATTTCCCCTCAATGTACACATATTCAAAATAAAAAAAACAACAAAATGACTGAGGAGACACTTTTACGAGATCCACAAATGAGAAAATCTAAGAAAAAAAAAATTAATGAGATAAATAAAGAATTACACATGAGAATAATATTACTATTATCTATCAGGGACAGAGCTAGAGATCATATTTCCTGGAGAGGAGCGTTTAAAGTGAAAACACAAAATAACTTCATATTTAAATAATCAACAGAAATAAAGATTTCTAAAAAATCATGAATAATAAAAAAATAATAATAATAATAATAATTAAAAAAGTTTGTAAATTTAAATCAGATTTAAATAAATATCTAATCTGCTGACATAGTTTAATTGAATTATTCAAGGGGGTAACAATACCAACTGATCTGTAATATATATTGAAAAGTCTTGGTTAGGTTTATTTGTCCCAATGCATTCTATCCATTGGTCTCTATTACTGCAGTACAAGTTATACAATATTGTAATGTATTTGTATATTGTATGTATGTAACATATACATGTATATTATAATGTATTATATTTTGCACACAGAAAAAAAGATTTTTGGTTCATAGCCCAGCAACTAAAGAGGGAAAACAAAACAAAAACAAGGTCAATGCTTAACTCTGGAGGCAAGGTGAAGGCATCTCCCGGGAAGATCACCTCAAGGAAATAAATTGAGATACGTTATCCCTATTATTTACCCCTGAATTCCTCAATACATTTTATAATTCTTAGTTCTTTAAAATTAACATAACTAATACATTAATTTTAATCATTTTAAATTTAAATCAGTTATGCTTTACTCAAATCATTTGATTTTAACATTGACTTAAATGATTTAAAACGTTGAAGAGCTCGCTCAAATATTCAGAAATATACTGTCAACTCTCTCCTACACATCAATTTAAATTCAATTTTAAATAGCATACTGCCAAACAAAAACATCAATTTTACATTACTTTTATATTCGCAATATAATCGCCAGAGCTCAATAAAAAAAATAACACAGACTGTACTTCTCTCCCATATGATACACATAGTTCTTTAACCACTTTGACATTAAATAAATAACTCACTGTCTCCAGAGAGTAAAATTATCAGCAAATGTAAACTGTGGTACATGCCATAAATTTATGTAAATGCCTTGTCAAACCATTATCATGTTGTCACACCCAGCATCCAAAAAAACTAAAATTATGAACTTGTCACTAATACAAATAAATACACTTCATGGGGAAAATAAACTCACTTTGATACAAGCCCGGAACCAGTTTATAAACCATATTTTGTAAGGTTTTGTCAGCACGGATGTTTTGAAGTGGTTTTGTTTTGTGCACTTGAACATCACATATTGGACAATACTTATTTGATTCCAGGTATCGGACAATGCAGGCTTTGCAAACTAAAACAGAAATGAAAACAAACTAAGACCACTAATGCTAATTAAAGCATACACGATATGTACAAAATTAAGTTGCACAAGTCACAAATAGCATTGTAAGTAAACAATATATATTTGGATATTATTTTGACCAAAAAGTTCAATATCATATAGACATGACTTCACAAATGCAAGAAGTTTTCTCAACAAATTCAGGGAGAACATAAAATTTCATGAACGAAAAATAAGAAAAATACTTACACGAATGCAAACATTCAATAATAGTTGTAGCATCAACGTAATAACCACCACACAAAACACAGATGAGATGTGGGTTAAGATCGGTTATTTTTATTTTTCTAGGTTGACTCATCATTATAGCTGTATTCGTGTGCTATCATCACAGCCTAAACATTACGAATAAGGAATTATTTTATGTAAGAATGATTAATAGACACCATAAAATTATTTATGAGAGACATTACCGTGAAATAATGACTGTCATCTAACCTGTGCACATTTTGTAAACAAGTTGCAACAGATGGTCAGAAATGGAACACTGTAAAACAAGTGCACATCTCTACACTACAAGCACACGAACATGTCATCTCGCTTCAGAATTTCACTCCGTGAAAAGATAAAACACGATGTTTTAAAGACACTCTCTCAATGCGTTGTTTCCGCAAAAATTGACACGACGAAAAATAATGGCTGCCATGTTGGAAGCCATAGCCTATTTTACTTTAAATCGCTTCCCTTCATAGGAGAAAAGTTAAATATCTCTAAAACTTGGAAGTGTCACCTAATCTTGAAAGATTGCGTCAACTCTTCGCTGGCTTGTCAATATTAACTGCCAGACAACACGATCATCAATTGATTGATAAAAAAATACATTTGTTGTACTTGCATCGAAACCTCACGGCACCCATTCACACAGCCGTTCGAGGTCAACACGGACACAAGTTGTATCTCAATCTGTTTGTGAATCACGTGATTCCCGCTAAATGTCAACCGTGTCAGTTCATAGCTTCGGGATAGTGATTCTTTACGAAATTTCGTTCTGTTGGTAACAATGGTGCCTTGCAAGCTTTTACAAAAGCCAAATAAAAATTGGTTTAATCACACATATATGGTTTCAAAGTTTCCTAACCCATATGTACGTATACTATAGGATATCTGCATACGGTAAGCAATAAATATCGTTCGAAATGCAAGAAAAAATATAAAGCGAATTTACTTACTTTACTCACAAATTATCGTGAGACAATTAATTTTTCTATAAAACTGTAGATTCACGTTTTCTTTAGTAATAATACTGCAATTATATAGAAACAACCTGGCATGTATCAGTATAATAAAAATGCACTCTGTGTGAAAATTCGCATCTGTATTGCTTACCCAATTTTTTTTTTCTTAAAAATTGATTGCAGAAAATTATTAAGTGGACACCAAGTAGTTTCTGGCGTCCAGAAACCAGAATCCGTACTTTAAGATTGTCAGAAAACAATGTGGGATGGCAACCCACAATATAATATAAAATATCATCTTAACCGTTAAACAAAAGTACTGAATATGTTTCAGATTTTTACGTTCCACAATTGAAGTTCCACACGAAATAACATTATTTACTCATCTTTACAATGCTTTGTCAATTGTACATGGTGTCCCGCAGGGTTCGATCTTAGGACCCATTCTTTTTATATTAGGGAGTTTTAGCGCCACGCGTGAGGTAGCGGCGTTATGCACTAACAGTCACGTATCTTAGGCCTACGATACGACCTTATACCTTCATAAATAGTGCACGCCTGTACTACGCTCACTAAGAAAATCGCAGTATCTGGCAAAACATTGTATATTGAGTTATGCATATCACTGTACTCAGAAAAATAAGCTCTTTCTGCTTAGCTTAGTTACAAATGTTGCATCTGTAACGGTATAGAAGTTATTCGAATTAAAAACACAGCATCTACATCTTATTATGGTTCTGTGCTTAGGAAGAGTGCAGTGAACAGAGACTGCTCATTATACACGCAGTATATAACCGACATTTGCTACATTTATCTGAGGCTGTAAGCAGACATTTCATTCTCTCTAAGAAATGGGCTAGAATTATTTGGTTTATTTAATTTAAGGAACCGTATTGAAAGTCTGTGTTGTGAAGACATATAAAAACACCAGTTAATTTCTCGTCTATTTCTCGTCTACCAAATATGCAATTTGAAATTAGCAAAGCACCATATTAAGCGCAAATTCAAGTCTCGGTTAAAGAGACCATCATGTGTAGATGCATTAAACGTAATTATGTTATCATTTACAAATGAAACAATGTTTAAATCATATCATTTTCAAGCGATAAAAAATGCAATCTTAACAAAAATACTCCAAGTGTCAACAAGACCTTTTTGCGCCATGATTATCTCACACATGCCATTTACATTTCTGACATCAGTTTCTTACAATGTCTTAAGGTGTGAAGTAAAGCGCAAAAAAATCTCCTTTGCCAAACTTGGGCATGAAGAATGCAAATCGTGTGAAGCTTTTAAACTGCATAGCCATAAACTTGAATACTTCAATGATGACTGCAGGGAATGCTGCTTGTGAAAAAAAAAACACATTGACGACGCTAAAGAACGAGAACTCGTTACCAAGACCAAAGTAAAAAGATGATGAGGTGTATTGACTACGAACGTTCAGAAAGATGATGTTACCACAAGTAGACCATTTAAAAAAAGTGTTATTTACAATACGTCTGTTTAACAAAACATTAACAGTCTTACCATGAAAGTTTTATCCTCATTGGAATTAAAACATCTTTGAAACCACTTGCCATTTTATGGCATAAAGCTGTCTCTGGCAGAAAAAAGGAAGACCTTGTACTTTTTACTATTTAGTGAAGTTCTACAGAGATACAAAAACCATTGTCATCTGGCTTGATAATTGTTCAGGCCAAAACAAGAATTGATGTCTGTACAGTTTTTTAGTCATGATTGTAAACATGAAATAGCTGCAGAAACCATCATTCTCAACTACTTTGAAGTTGGCCATACTTTTATGGCAGCCGACCCGACAGCTTTGACGCTGAGCAGTCACGTTGTACACACGTTGAGCAGTCACTGAAACGTAAAATCTACGATTTCCGTGATTTCTGTGATGCTGTAAAATCATCCAGACCTTCCGTGGAAATAACACAAATGGACTATTCAGACTTTTCCAATTATCATAAAACACGAACAAAATTGAAAAGTGATCCCAACCGCCGGCTGCTCTGATCGGTAGTTTTCCATGGTTTCTCCGATCAACACCAGGCGAATGCCGGAACAGTACTCTACCAAACGGGCCACGGACCGCGCGCGATCTTTCATCTTCCTTCATCCTCTCCCCTTACACACATACTTACACTGACATGCACTACACTACCACATATTTCGGGAGACCGGTTGGGGGTTTAGAGCTTGTCCCAGCTAGGGTGGTGCCCCGTTGGTGGGAGAGTCCTGGTTAGGGGGAAACCCCACTAGCCGAAGGTAGGTCGGCGCCGGATCTCGCCATCCAGCGGGGGAAGATCACCGCAATCTCCCGAGAAAAAACATGTACTACACTAACGAGATTAGTGACCAAAGCAGTTGACGCGCCCGGAAACACGAAAAAATCAATCAATCAATCAATGATCACAACCGTGTCTACATGGCACAAGTCAAAGTGTGTCGTTAAATTTGATTTTTAAAAAGTCAAACTCAGAAATAACAGATTTAGTTTTTGACGAACGAAGCCTTGAAACGTCTTAATATAAAAGACCATGTTGTTATTGGCATTGGAGAGTTCCCTAAACCACCATCATTACCAAAGTTTTCTGGGTTCTCCAAAGACAAGAGAGATAAATTACTTAAAGAACTTGACCAAGTTATTTCAGAAAAGCGGAAAGCTTTTTGGCTGAACTTACCCGTGTAGTGTAGAACCGCGTGTTTTTTTTTTTTTTTTTTTTTTTTGGTTATTTAAGGTCGCATCAACATCTAAGGTCATTAGCGACCACTATTGCTGTTAACGGTATGGTAACTATGTGGATGAAACGATATGGTGATTGATGATAAGGGGCGAAAGGACGAACACAAATACAACCATGCCCGAGGCGGGACTCGAACCCGCGACCCTTCGGTCCGAGATCACTACGACACTACTGCCTTAGCGATCTCGGCCACCGGGCCGGCAGAAGCGCGTGTTGTTTTGTAACAGAGACAAGTTTGTGAACCATAATATTTTCATCTATAAGTTTTTGTAAAATCAAATAAATAATATTATACTCAAATTGAGTTGCAATAAACTTAGTATTTATCATTTAATCATTACTACATTTTACTATCAAAGTAATAAATGTTATAATAGCACTGCTTAGTATCAATGCTGTCTCCATTCCTATCCTAAGATTATTGCACTTTTAATAAGCATGATAGATAGATGGACAGGGTTGGCCAAAATACTTCAAATTTAGTATTTAAATACTTCGCCACAATACATCGTAAATAAATATTTAAATACATACTCAAAATACATTAGTTTTTCAATAGCCACATACATACGTATTTAAAATACTTCAAATACTCAAAATACAGTAAATACAATAATTTTTATCATCGCGTTTTTATTGCAACAATTTATTGTAACTGTTACTTACAATAAATTACTAATTGGCGTCATAAATTTCTGAACAATAATTTATAAATCTAACTCAAATAAGCGGAAGCGACCAGTTTATCAAATAAATAATCAGACAATAAACCCCTATATGGGTATTTTATAAAACTCGCAAAGAAAAATGGTCGTTCAACTGGCGCGGATGAACGTAAACTAGTGTTATAAGTAGAACTCTGATATATAAGCACCAAAAGTGGTTGAAAATAGGTAGGCAAATAGGCAATTAAAAGCTTAAAACTAGGCAAGGAAATAGACATAGTTGGCAATAGGCAAACACTTACGAAGTAAAAATTTAAAAATAGGCAGAGAAATGGGCATTATGGTTGAACAATATTAAAATTCATACGTAATACGTACTACGTAAAGGATGAACACGATTCTCTAAAAACAAATAGAATTTTTTCGATTGTCAAAACATTGCGGAGTTTGATAATATTTCCTAAGAGTCGACTCGTGCGGAATTTTTGTATTTTGTTGGTTCAACAGGTTAAATGTTGGATTTTCAAGTTTTGAAAATTGAAAACTTGCGCCATGGCACAAGTTAGTGTTGAAATCCTATCTTGTCTTCATCTTTTGACTGCACTTGCTGAAGCAGATTTAAATAGTTTTTCTCACTTTTTTCGCATTTTTTGCACGAGTTGCAGTGTTTTTATGTTGTAAGAAATTTGTTTTTGCACAGTTTACCATTTTTTCATAACACTGGCAAAAAAATAAATTTGCAGTCCGCCGTGAACCTTCTCCATAAATCCACTCTTTTAGCAATGCACTTCTTGAAACTTCCGCTTTTGGCATTGCAGCAAGTATTGTTAACAGGAACAACAAATTTGCTGATCTGGCATGCACCAAATTTCGAAACCAATACAAAATTATCGAAGAAAACTCTGCCCATCTTGTGTAATTCTACCTTCCAAAAGCGAAAGTTGCCGGGAGCACTATTTTTGAAGACAGTTGTGTTCTTGGTAAGGAACAAATAGCTTACTAATCATTGCGAAGATTGGAAAAACGAGAGCAATTTCCTGGAGCGCCCTGACGGGATTCGACAAACTAGATAAGGTTAACCCGCACGGTGTCAAATTCTCATACATCTCTAAGTGGTGTCCGTGCTCGACGCGTTACAGGCAAGAACACACAGGGCATAGGGCTTCTCGATCGGAGGCCGCCCTCGCAGATTTTACATGTTTTTACATGTTACATGTTTGGTAAGAAATTACCCGTCAGTGATTTCTCAAAAAATGATTTTAGAAAATAAAATATAGTGAACAAAAAATATTAAAAATGCGGAAAATTCAATGTAGGAACTTATAGGCTCTTAAACATAGATAAAGACGCTAGATGTACCACGAGCACCACTGTTCCACTCTCAAATTTAAGAGGTCCGTCGCCGCCATTAGGATAGCAAAAGCGATCAGGTGTTACTGTGCATTGTAGCGTGAGTGTGGTTTATTAAGCGGTTTAGGGATACGTATACGGCCTGAGATTAATTTTAACTCATTCTGTGGAATTTTGAAGTGGTAAATTCTCTGTAGCATGTTGACAAATGCATGAACGAGTTTTTATGAATTAATAACGTCGTTAAACTTAACTTGCAGACAGTAAATACTTCACAAGCATCCTGTGAACCTCATTGCCATAGTAATTTATTTACTTACAAACGGGTTCTGCAGTTCATTGGTATTGTTAGACCTTTATTTACAGTTTGGTATAGGCTAATTCCCACATTTCAGATTCAGGAATTTATATGAATATAGACATAGTTGCATTTTCTAACTATTATCCTGTAGCTTCAAACAACTTAAGGTACAAAAATATAGTATTGGATGCTACATTACTCATTTTTTTTAAAATTTTCTCCATATTTTGCAGTGTTCATAACAAGTCTGTGAGGTTTATTTTGAATCTCATCTATTATTATATAATAACTAAACTTTGTTTATTTTGCAGTAGATATCGAACTGTCCATGCGATTAAAATTTTACCCAACTGTACAAGTCATGCTCTTGTTCTTTGTTTTATTTGTAATAAAAGCAATTCTTTGTAAATTCATCCTTCCTCTTCTATATAACAAAAACTGTAATATAAAATAAGAAATAAAGAAGAATATTAAAAAAATCCCAAGTTTTAATAAATAAAATTTTATGTAAATGCAATACGGAAATTGTTTTTAATAGAGTACTTGGTTGAAGAACTAGTAAATACGTGTGATGGCACAGCAAGAATGAGTTCGAAATATTTTAGAAATATTTAAAATAAATTGTTAGTTTGGAGAGAAGTGCAAACTGAGGAGAGTAAGCTTTGTTGCAATGTACATTATTTAATAAATCTACAGAAGTGATGAACATGAGAGAAAATTAAAATTATGTTAAATTATATTAAGGGAAGAGGGAAAACCAGACAATGAAACATGAAACTGAAAACTGCGTGACATGTTATTGGTCCGAAAAGGATCCAGGGAGGAAATTTTGGGAGTTCTTTAAATAAGTTCAAGAAATACATTTTATTACAATAATACAGTATCTTTTAAAACTCCGTTTCTGAAATAATATTTCGGAAAATGCTTCCTGTAGTCTAAATAAATCAGAAGCACAAATTTTACGAATGCATCTCGTATTTTCTCAGTAAGTGAAAGGCTATATTTGAATTCCCTTGCTTTTTTTTTTTATATTTGTTGTGTCTCCACCTTGACGCAACGCGTCTCCAAGCCCCCTTAAGGAGCGTTGAGCGCTTTAGCACAGGGGAGTAATCCTCCATTAAAGTGCTACTTTTTAATATTTGTCAAGTCTCGTCACGTCGCATTCAGTCATTGCCTTTTATCCCTTCGGCCAGTGGCTCGACGACGTTAGGTCCCGGGGTTCCTGGCCGGTCACCCAACCACGAACCCGCGAGTCTCGAATGCGCTTAACCTTCGTGCCTTCACGTAGCGTAGTAAACGCATTCGGCTAGCGCCACCGGCTTGCTTGCGAGCTTGCCATCCTAATGGCCGATTTCTCGGGTGCAATTTGGGAGTACGTTTCGCTGCCGGCTGCTACGGCGTGGAGGGGCCCTGCTCTTAACGTTCGATTAGGCAATTACCTCTCAAATAGGCATTTATAAGCATTATAAAACCCGCGCAAAAGCCATTTCTGAGGTTTTCATTGATAATGTTGTAAGTTGCCCCAAAATAATTCAAAGAAATAAAATATGCAAAAAGGGCATTGTCCGGACTCTAGTTATAAGGAATAAACGCATTTTCTGTCAGATAATTGTCCGCAATTTTTAAAGATTTAGATTTATAATTTAAAAATAAAGAGAATTAAAATTCAACAGCTGAAAGGGGCTTTTATTTTTGTTGCAAAGAGGTTCATTCAGCAGAATCAAAAAGAAACTATCCTCGTCTTCATCTGTATTTTAAGTATTTCCTTTTTGAAAAACACCTATTTCATGTATCTAAATTCATACATCTCTAAAATAATATCCAAAAAACTGAAAAATACAGTTATTCAAATACAAAATGTACTTAAAATACGCATTTCAAATACAAGTATTTCAATATTGCATAATCTGTAAATGGACATAATAAAGCTTAGCAAAAACACAGTAACTGGTTTACTTTATTGCTCGAATTTAAAATGTCATACATTTTATAAAATAGTATTTAAAAATGCAATTCAACTAAACATAGTTACATAATTATTGTTACGTTCACCATCAGGAGAGCTTGTCAAAGTTAATCTCGTTTTTTTCAAAATTTGGTTTGGTGTAGATTCTGCGTTTTTCCTGGTGAGCAGGGTTACCAACTTTTGTCTAGATGAAATCGGGACTTACCCGACAAATCGGTCGAACCACCCGAATCGGTCGAACTACCCGACAAATCGACGAAATCGGTCCAACCACCCGAAAATGGGAGAGTGGTCCGGGAGAAAAATTTGGAAAAGGAAGGGAAAGATAATGCAATTTTAGGCATTTACTTTGTCTTGAACTTGGAATTTTCCAGAATATAACCCTAGATAAAGTAATGTTAAATTTTAGTTACTTGTTAGTAATGATGAGTAAAATTTATTCACATGTAAGTTTTAATGAACCTAAGTGGTTACTATGCTATGAAATAGATGGTAGGGTTTAAAAAGAAGCATAATTAATTCAACTATAGACTTTATTTTCAAATTTTACATAATTATTAAAAACATAAGAAAAACAGTTTTTAGTCAAAATTGCATAAAAATCAGTAAAAAATGGTTACAAAAATCACATTAGAGTTTCCACATATACTTCTTTTGAGATCGGGTGACGGCAATAAGGTTGTGTCGTTTTATATTTTACTGAAAATCCCGTACAGGTCATTTTCAAATTCAATGAAACAATAAGTTCAGTCCTGATCAAATCAACTGAACAACAATTCCTCGTCTCGGTCCATTTCCTTCCTATTAGAGAAAATTCTCTACAAATGCATTTGAAGGAGGAATATGTAAATGCCCACAAGACAACTATTCGTAGATCTAATGTTTCATGATTTAGGCATGCATTATTAAAGATGCTCCACCACTTTTGCTGAAGTGGCCCCTTTAGAATCAACCATTACCTTTCAACTCGGCTTTATCACAGTAGAGTTGTTAAACAGGCTGTCTTCGCTTAGTTTTGTAGACAGCCCTAATGCAATTAACTGCTTCCGTAAGCTCCTCGAAAGATAGTTCTTTTTTCAAAGACAAAGGGGCTATCTTCTTGAAAGAATTGTCTTTAGAAGAATCAAAGTGGCTTTCTAAGTAGATCTGAACATTTTCATAAAATGCTTTGAAATCTACAGCGACGTTATTGTGCATTATTTGTGAACTACATAATTTTTTGCCTTTCGAAAATGAGACCCGAAAAAGTTTTCTTTAATTCTGATTTGAATTTTTTCCAACGGAGTTCTCATTATTTCAATAGTTCTGTAGATGCCGAGTCCGATTTCTGCAACAACTTGTTACTCTTTTCAAATAGAGTACACACTTTTCATAAAATGCAAATATAATGATGTTTTGCAGATTTCAATATTCTGTATTTTGTCTTCTTCAAAATCTTCCGGCCACAACAAGTCTCTCAGTGATTTAGAGCAGCTTTCAGATAAAATAACAAAATATGACATTAAGACAGGAAATATCTTCAGAATCTTTTCAATGGCAGGTCCAAGACTAAGTCATCGTAAGGGAACATGTTTAACAAACTCAACCCATTCAAGCTCGGCATATTCAACAAACGTTTTCAATTCTTCTTCTTACCGATGATGCTTGAAAATGACAGAGTAAATTTTCAGAACAACTCCTTGAACATCATAGTTCACTTTATACAAGGCACACTTGAAAGTATTGTTAAGAACGTGTGCTAAACACCCTGCTTTCAGATTATGGTTTTTATTTTTTAGCAAAGTGTAAGCTAACCTGTGTATATTAAAGTTTGCATTTGTATTGTCTGCACTAAATGAAACTTGCACTAAATTGCACTAAATTAAATTTTATTTATTAAACTTTGTATATTTAAGTTAAATTTAGTTGTTATTTTAATGAAATTAGAAAAAGCATGTTCATCAACTAAAATAGCGTTAATGTTTTTAAATGAAATATAGAGGAATGTAATACACACGGTTTTTGCACAAATAAAATTTTACTACTTAATCGAACAAATCTCAATTCTTCCATTTTCTTCTAATAACGACAAAATAAATAAAATTATCATTTACAACAACATTTTTATATAATATATTTTCAATAACAGATCTTCAAACGAACAATATCGAATATAATCATAAACTACATACATTAATGACGAGGAATTCCGTTGCTAAAGTTCAAAAGTAGAGATGTACTTTTAAATTTTGCTCGTCTTGAAATTTCATATTTGAATTAAAATAATCCTGCTAAAAATCGGAAAAATGAATCCATGTATACATTAATTGATGTAAAAATAATCGATTTCAATTTTTCGATTAACAGTATAAAATAATCGATTGTTGTACTAATCGCGATTAAAACGTCTATTCCTGTATGGCATAATATTTCGAGGAAACATTCTATAGTACCCACACTTTTAGATCGCAATAAACATTGTACGCATAATACGCAAATGCCACGTGATGCTTGCAAGCCTCTATTCATTGAGCTTGGAATATTTTCTGCTGCATTACTATTTCTATACAAATAGTGACTATACTGACCGTCGAAAAGAAAAATAATATTTAAACAAATATATATATATATATATATATATATATATATATATATATATATATATATATATATATACATACATACTAACACACCCACCTACTACCTTCCACACGAGGTGAGAGCGTGATAGTATGAATGCTCGTGAAGCGAGCTTTAAAATTCTCAGGAAGCAGGATCTTTTGGGTATGAGAAAGGTATGAACCCTTGACACAATGAATCAGATAAAATACGAATAAAATGAGCATATATTCAATGAAAAATTACAGTGGCACAATTATATAATAGGATTATGCACTTTAAATAGTTGGCAACAAAAAAACAAAAAACAAGGCAAAATAAAAAATTGGCGTCACCTCGACTGCCTGAACACACTTTCACCAACTACAATTCACAATTTGCTCATTTCTCTTTCTGAATTTTCATCTACCACATTATTTTACTTTTTCTACTCTCTAGTTTTTTCGTGCACACCTTTTAAAAAGAATTTTACACTTGTTTTTAAGGTATCCCGTTCACAGGTGCTAGCCTTGGGCTTCGCACTCACTATAACACTGTGAACTTTAAACAAAAAGAGAACAAAAATAAAACGTAACACACACCTTACTTAAATCTGACGCCTTTACATATCACAGAAAGCAATTACTTTTAACACAATACAATAAACTATGACTTTTCCAGATAACGTCAATTGTACAACATGTGAAAATCATGAATTATTTAAGTAAAATTGTACAAGGTATGGCCTCTTTGAATGAATTCAATAACACGCGCAGTAAATGAACTTGAAACTGCCACTCACATCGTTCGGAATACTTCTCCCACCTATTCTGGACTTTTCACCCACTTTTAACACGAATTGTCGTGTATATACTGCTATTCTCTTTCCCAACTGATCGCCGCATAAAAGGTGCCAGTTCTTTTACCTCAACAGCTCCGCATAGCTCGCCTGTAGGTAACCTTGGGGATTTTCTGCCGCTCGCAGCCTCGCGCCCGTCTTCGTTCGCTCTCCCACGATGTTACCAGTTTCCTTCCCTCGAACTCTGGACTCCGCCACGCCTCCAATTTCCACACCCTTCTCCCGTTCTCCGGACTCGTACGATTTTTGTTCCAGTTCAAATCTTTCTCACCTACGCTTCGTTCTTCCTGGGGCCTTCCTTCTTCTGCCGCGCCTCGCACAAGTCTGTTCGCGCTTCCAGCCTCGAATAATTAATATTGCTGAAGTTATGTTTTAAATGCTCGGCCTACCTACCACACTTTGTGCGTGTGTGGTCTCAGCGTGCAATATGAGATGCTGGATTTAGTTAATGTCCTTCTGCGCGAATTTTAAAAATTTGAAATTATTTCGAAGTCAAACAGTCACTTCACTTGCTCTCTCAAATATTGTGGATGTTAATGCGAAGAATGTTCGTGCACTCCATTTCTTAATTACATCACTTTCGAAGATACGCTTCTCAAGCAAACTTTTAACTACCAAGTTAAAAGAAACTCCTATGCTATCAAGTTACAATCGCCTTCAGAACTCAGTCTAGTTACCGTCGCTGCTGCAATCATAGAGGTCAGTCTAGTCGTCGCAGCTGCAATCAAAGAGGGCTCCTCCGAGGCGCGCCGCGATACTTATGGTACTCGCGCCTGGGGAAATTTTTGGAGGGGTGAATATTCTCCTCTTTTCGTGACCTCCCGGAAAAACATTATTCGCTAGTTCGGGAATCTGAGTTCGAAAAGCTGTGGGTAGATGGCGCGTTTACGAGCCATCGCTCCGCGGCGTACTCGACTTCTTTCTGTTCGTGGGTTTCTTTTCGTAGCTGATGGTGACGTTATGGGGTTGTCTAATCCCATGACGTCACAATATATATTCTGACGAACATTCTCGCCCAGCAATTCCTAGGCGCCTATCAGGAATTCGTAGATACCATGTTCTTGCGAGCTTTGTGATACCTGAGAGCAGTAGGATCTTTTTGGGTGTCGAGACGAAATCCAAACAAGTACACAAAATTCAATTAAACTGGGTTTAATATTCTGAATCCCTTTTAAATGGTTACTCTGAACACAGATAAAAAATACACTAAACAACAAGAATAAATGATACCTTTCTCTTTTGAATGCATGAAACATTCATTCATTTCTTTCGCATATTTAACCTGGGAATTCCCGTCGATCAGTTTACACCTGAAATTTATTCCAATTTCAGTTTAGCCTGCTCAGTGGTGCCGGGTTCAGATTTGCGACATTTAGTCTCAAAACAAATTTAACATCAACTTAAGAACATTTTCATAATACTCTCAAATAATTTATCGTCACTGTGAATATCATAAACCAAACATAATTTTATAAAAGTTCTATTGGCAAGATAAGTACCTTGACGGAGTAAAATGGGAGAAATTTTTAATTTCTCTGTTAGCTCCATGCATTATTTTATCTCTCGCTATCAACGTACCCTTTTAAAGTTCTCCCCGATCGCGGGGCGTTGACCTATATTTCAGCGCTTTTGCGCTGTTCGGCGTTACATTCGCTGCTCGCCTCAAAGTCGACTTCGGAGTGACGGCGGCGCACGCCAGCAGTTGTGCGCCGGCGTTCGAAGGGCCTTGCTGCTGCCAGCTGCTCTCGGCTGCGGCGCTTGCCGTTTCACCTCACGTCCTCATCGGTTTCTTTCTTCCTCTCGCGTCCTCGTCTGTTTCTTTCTTGCCCCGTCGTCTCGTTCACGCCCGCGTGCGAATGTCCCTTGCACGTCGCAACTGAATGAATAATTGCGTATTTCCTTACTTCGGGCGTACGCGTCGCACTAGGTATCACAATCTACACAGCACCTTTAATCGTAAGTAACTGCGTCTTCACCATGCAAATTGCCGTCCTTTCTTTGCTGACCACTGAATCATTTCTAACTATTTAATTCGTATCACTTTCTCTCGTCCTTGAGGGACGACAAAGTCTCCTCAGGCAAAATTCTCAAAAGTCCTACTTACTCACTCGCTGAATTTATAGGTCGAAGTTGCTGCTCGAACGGCGATCGGAACCCGAAAGAAAGAATGTTCGGTCGCCCGCCGTCTTTATGTGTCCGCCCTCCTCGTAGGGGTAGCGGCACGTCATCTCCCTCTCCCCAGTCTGACCGCTGATACGTCACCTGGCTCGCGCCGTACGCGGGCATTTGCGCGCAACAGTCTTGGAGACGCGCCCCTTTTGAATGGCGCCGAGCTCGCTCACCACGTCTACAGACGTCGTTTGCAAGTTGCGTGGGCGTGTTGGACGAACGTGGGCGCCCGTATTCGCCTGTCTTTATTCGTCTATATCACTGTATATAGTGATATACAGTGATACTTATATATATATATATATATATATATATATATATATATATATATAAAGTTAATATTTCTACTGTATAGTTTTAAAAAGAGTTAATATTCCTGTAACAATTAATGTACTGTAACGAATATTGCGTCACCTGCCAGCACCACCACGAACTACCTGTATGCGCGGATTGCGTCATCTGCCGGCGCCACCACGAGCTTCCTGTGTGCGCGGGTTGCGTCATCTGCCGACGGCCCCTGCACCAGATTGTCCCAGAATGTTCGCAGGGTCCGGAAAGTTCTCGACGGCACCCGCTAAATATAAATACGTGGCGGCCGGCGCCCGTGAGTCAGTCTTAAGTCTGAAGTGGAAGCTGAGCTGTGAAGTGTGTGCATCGCGGTGAATAGCAGTGCAGTGATTGTGCTCAGTGACGTGGACTGTGACCAGTGCATCGAACTGTGATTAGTGCAGTGGACTGTGACCAGTGCATCGAACTGTGATAAGTGCAGTGAACTGTGGCCAGTGCTTAGCACTGTGCGAATGTGTAAGAGAAGCGAACAGTGTAAATAAATAATCAAGAGAAGTGTAGTGTAAATAAATAATCAAGAGAAGTGTGACTTATAAAGAATAATCAAGTGTTTTCAGTGATTGTTTTAAGCGTCAAAATAAACGTTTTTGTTAAAATAATACCAGAGTTTTAATTCACCTCCTAGAATCGTAACAATTGGTGTCAGGTGTGGGGTCAAAACAGTATATTGTGTGGTGAATTAAAACTTTAATCAAGATGAGTTTCGGAAAAACCTTACGGGATCTGAAAGTGGCCGAGTTGAAGAGAGAGTTAGAAGAGAGGGATCAGGACACAATTGGCCCAAAAGCGATATTACAAGAACGTCTTGCTAATGCGATGTTGGCAGCGGGAGAGAACCCAGAGAATTTTCTCTTCGAGGACTTGTCCAAAAAATTAGATAAAAACTGAGGGAAAATTCCAGAATACTAGAAGAAAAACTGAGAGAAAATTCCAGAAATTTAGGAGCAAGGTTATCAGAAAATTCCAGAATTTTAGAAGAACTGACTGAAAACTCCAAAACTTTAGAAGGAAAATTAACAGAAAATTCCAGAATTTTGGAAGAAAGGTTAGAACAAAAAATAACTCAGAATAATAAATTGGTGCGAGAAGAAATTGAGAAGATGGATGAGAAAATTTTGAAGAACGAAGAAATAATGTAAAAGAAAATTGAGAAGACAGATGAGAAAATTTTGAAGAATGAGGAAAAAATACTAAATCTGTTAAAAGAAAAGCTGAAGGTTTTTACTCCCCCAGCAGAAAAATCAAATATAAATATCGTACAGGAACCACTGGAAATGGCACGAGTGGCCACCGTACGGGAACCACTGGGAAAAGCACGAGTAAAACCACCTACCTTTGATGGCACTTCTTCATGGTCGAATTATTTGAAACAATTCAAGGCTGCTGCAACGGTAATTGGCTGGTCCGCGACAGATTGTGCTACTGTCCTGATTTTGGCTTTGCGTGGTAACGCCGTTGATATTCTAGAGTCAATACCGACCGATGAACAGTCAAACTTCGAGCAAATTGTCAAGAGACTCGAAACACGGTACGGGCAAGCACACCTGGAAGACAAGTATTTTACCCAGATAAGGAATCGTGTTCAGAAGCCTGGAGAGAGTCTTCAAGAACTGGAAGCTGATATTTCTCGTTTGGTGAGCCTTTCGGACCCTGATGCCTCAGAAAGTTGCCTGCAAAGCACAGCCGTCCGGCGCTTTATTGAAGCGCTCCATGATGCAGATACCCAACAGGCATTAAGACTGGCAAGACCGAAAACCTTAGCTGACGCATTAAGTCAAGCGCTAGACTTCCAGGTTGCAAAAAGAGCATCGAAACGTGACGGACGAGTGCGAGAATTGCAGACCGGGGTCGATACATGACGAAAAATATTGGGAGCCAATGGTGGAGAGGTTGGTAGACGCACGCATTTCTAGTGGCAAAAGGCGACAACCTCGATGTTGGAATTGTGGAGAACTAGGGCACGTGAAAAGTCGATGTGACCGTCCACTGAAGCAACAAGGAGAGCAGCAGTTACAACAGCCAGCAGGGAAACTAAAGCAGGTTGATGGAAGGGGGCATCCATCGACCTGTCAAACAAGAGCCCCACCTTACGAAATACACGTCAAGTCCATTCGACATCGTTCTGACAGTGTTTACGTAGATGCACTCGACTGCGTCTTACTTCTGGATACTGGTGCAACCAAGAGCATTATACAAACCGATTTTGCCAAGTCATCTCATCTTATGCCGTCTAAATGGAAGCTTCGAACAGACACTGGTGACTCAGCAAATATTGCTGGAGAGATGGATGCCCTCCTTACCATTGGAACTGTTGCTTTCAATCAACGTCTGCTGGTCGCTGACATAGAAGAAGAAGCAATTTTAGGAATCGATATCATGAGGACATATGGGTGTCAGCTGGATTTACGACACGGTGTGCTGAGACTCAACGAAGTGGAGGTGGTTCTACATTCGCGTAACAACATTCCCGTGAATGTGATTACAGCTGTCGACGTAATCTTGACGGAGCGTAGCGAGATGTTTATAGAAGTGAGCCCTGAGGGCAACGTTCCAGCTGGAGAGATTGCTATCCTGGAACCCATAAGTCACGTCGAAGACATTGGCCGAGGAATTCTAGTAATCAAACAACTGGTCAGAGTGAATAGAACAATACCTGTGAGAATAATGAACATTAACCACTATCCTGTTAAGTTTAGAAAAGGAACAGTAATTGGTTATTGTTCTACGGTATCCTCGTTTTGCAAAATGTGAACCGTGCCGAACCACCACCTAAAGGAATTCCTGAACGACTGCAGAATGTGGTTACAGAGGCCTGTAAAGGCTTATCTCGGGAAGAATGTCATAAAGCTGAAGACCTGATACGGCGATACCAACAAGTCTTTGAATGCAGTGATGGTGTAACAGGAAAGACAGATATTGTTTACATTACATTTTATTTGAACTGCAATTCGGTATGACCCGGTGGCAGTTAAAAAACAATAATTACAATAATTACAATAATTACAATAATTACAATAATTACAATAATTACAATAATTACAATAATTACAATAATTACAATAATTACAATAATTACAATAATTACAATAATTACAATAATTACAATAATTACAATAATTACAATAATTACAATAATTACAATAATAATAATAATAACAATAATAATAAAGGAGTACAGTACAAGCCGAACATGCAATAATCATACTATTACTAATATTAAGTATTATAACAAATATTTCAACTGTCATGATATCCAATAATTATATGTCGGTGATGCTAAAATTTAATACAAAGTACATAAATATTGGCTATTTTTAAAAATTCATTGATCATGTTCACTACACTTAACTGCACGGCACTGCACTACACTACACTACCCTTCAGTACACTACACTACACTACAGTTTTGCTTTGAATTACACTTCACAGCACTTCACCGCACTTCACAGCACTTACTCATTTAATGTCTATTACTCTCATATTGTTCTAACTTATTTCTAAACCTTCGGACACTTAGAGGAAAAGCTTTGAAAATTGCTGCGGGTAAATTGTTCCAATCTTTAATTGTTCTGTTACAAAAGGAAAATTTCCCAGGATCTGAATTTTTTCCCTTGTTCGAATTTTGTGAGTGTGATCGCTTCGGCCGAAATAATTTGTTTTTTCTAGTCTAACCTGAATTTCCTTCCAAGCTGGTTGACCTACGTACGATTTATTAAGAGCGCAAAACCTCGCTCTTGTTCTTCTCGTTTCTAGAGTTTTCCATGCTTTTTTTATTGCGTTAGTTCTATAGGTAAACTTATTCGCTTTCCTCTGTATTCTATCTAGATTTTTCCGGTGCGACTTTCTGTATGGATCCCAACATGCCACTCCGTATTCCATGAGAGGGCGAACCAGCGAAAAATATGCTAATTCTTTTGCGTTTGCAGATCTTTTCTTTAGAATTCGCATTACAAAATGCAAGGACTTCCACGTTTTTCTTACTACCTGATTTATATGCTTCTCCCACCCTAATTTACTATATATATGAATGCCTAAGTACTTGCATGATGAGACTCTTGGGATGACGACCTCACCTAAACGATAGTCTGGTTCCTCATAATTTCGTCCCCGCCCGAACGTTATTGTTTTGCTTTTCGATCCGTTAATTCCCATGTCATTTTTTTTCAGCCCAATCACGTAAATGTTCTAAATCCTGCTGTAATATTTGTTCGTCTGCGCTACTTTTGATTTTTCGGTATATAACACAATCGTCTGCAAATAAACGCACCTTTGATTGTATGTTAACATGGAGATCATTTACGTACGCTAAGAAAAGTAATGGCCCTAAAACACTTCCCTGTGGAACCCCTGAAGTAACAATACCCGTAGTCGAAAACTGAGTGCCAATTCGAACTTTTTGTTTCCTGTCTCTAAGAAATTCGCTTACCCACTTCACAACTCTAGCATCAATTCCTGAAGTTAATAATTTCCTGATAAGTAGATTATGCGGTCGGTTACTACGTCGAATGCTTTCGCAAAGTCGATTACCATTGCATCCACCCTCCCGCCCGCGTCAACTTCGTCAGCTAGATCTTGAAAAAGAGAAACGATTTGGCTTTCGCACGAATATTTACTTCTAAACCCATGCTGTCCGTGAAAAATCCAGTTCGCTTTTTCCCATTCGCGGCGAATGTACCCGACTATTAAATGCTCCATTATTTTGCATACTACTGATGTGAGAGATACTGGTCTATAATTACAAACTTTCGTTTTATCACCATTTTTGAAAATTGGGACCACTATAGCTGTCTTCCACACCTATAGCTGTTTGTCACAGAATAGACACCGGATATGCCACACCGATTCGCCAAGCTACTAGAAGATTACCTCTGTCTAAAAAAGAAGAAGCAGATGAGATTATTAAAGACATGAAGAAGGATGGCGTTATCGAACCATCAAACAGTCCGTGGGCTTTGCGCGTCCTGTCGTATTGGTAAAGAAGAAAGACGGGTCGACTCGGTTCTGTGTCGATTTCCGACAGCTCAACAATGTAACCAAGAAGGATAGCTATCAATTGCCCCGTATTGACGAGATGTTGGACACGCTTTCTGGGGCCAAAATCTTCTCGACACTTGGCCTGCAAAGCGGATACTAGCAAGTAGAATTAGATCCCAGAGATCGAGAGAAGACTGTATTTACCATCGGATCAGGTTTCTGGCAGTTTACAGTAATGCCTTTCGGACTGTGTAATGCTCCAGCATCCATTAATGTAAACCGTGCTTAGAGGTCTGTCGTGGGAGACATGTCTTGTCTACCTCGACGACATAATTGCTGTCGGAAAATCTTTCGAGGACCACATCAAGAACCTAGAACAGATGTTCAAGATGTTGGAAGGAGCGAACTTAAAACTCACTCCAAAAAAATGCCATTTATTTCGCAAGCGGGTGAATTACCTTGGACATGTAGTGCTGCCCGCTATGGCATGTACAAACAGTCTATTATCATCAGCCTACTTAAATAACTTCCTTGGTAAATTAATACGTTCCTGTCAGAATTGAAGTCTAACTTTTATTGAGAATATCGTAGTTGCCCCCCGCCCTCACTACGTCGCAAGGTCCCTTTCCATAAGACGTTGTCAAGCGAAGAAACGCCATTCAGCATTCTTATTGAACACATCTTTCTGGAAGCATAAACTCGCATTGTTTTATAATACTAGGCACTGACCCGAATCGAAATGATATGTCTGTTAACACTGTCATGATCTCACTTGAGAAGTGTTATGAGCTTACACTGAAAAGGGTGAATTGTATTCGTGCCATGTTTCAGACATCCAGAATAATATTTTTTAAATTTTTTATTTTTTTTAGATTCTTTGCTTTCTCTGAAGTATAGCACAAAAAAATGCAGAGTAGCTAAGAAATTATTTCACAGCAGTCTCTGAATTACATCTTCAAGTACGAAATAATAATTTTCTTAAAAAATCACACTGGACAATGAAAACTCCTAGAGTCAAATTTGATTTTATTTTTGTCTCATGAAGAGAGCAGAAGACGGCAAACATTGAGCGAAGACAGCAGAAGAAACATAAGAACTTACTCGTATCAGGTGATACGTTAGGGTACCAGGACCAGCGGTGCACGTTTATTCATCTCATCATAGTTACTGGCCAACATATTTATGGCATCAACAAATATAGTCGATTCTCACTTTCTTGAAAAAACTTTACTTGACTCTTCACAAGAAGGAATTTTGAAAACCTGTTTTTCCAATACATTTAACTTTTTTGAAGGCAAACAGTCAATTTTCAACTTCTCAAGAATGCTGGTTGTAACAACCTAAACGTACACTTACTCCTCAACTATAGGTTTTCATATTTTAAAAAATGCACATAACAATAGTATTAATGTTATCGTAAGACTATCTGTGGTTGCTAACTTCAAAGAACAACGCACATGTTTCGCGGATTCCTCTGTTTACACAACTGATTCAGTATATCAGAGAAAGAAGGTTGCTCTGATTCAGGCAGACCTTAGCAGTATCAGTTGTTTATAAATAAAATTAATAGTAGCATTTCGTCAGAGGACTTCCATTTGAAACCATATTTGTGTTTCTGCGATTCATAACACGACATACGTCTCACAGTTGCTTTATATTTGGATGTCAATATGCATCGTGTTATTGATGTCCCGTGGTTCGAGCAGCGAGTCCGGCGGGCTGCCTACGTGCTCCGGTGAACCAACTATTTTTTTTAAAGTTATTTGTGTATGTCCCGCTTTCAAATTTGGCAGATATTTACAACACTAGTGAGGAATTACGTGAATTTTTGACATTAATTGTGTCAACCTAATATAAAAATTTGCATTTTAAAAATTCAAATATATTTTCTATATTTAAACATTATGTTTACAAAAATTATATTTACTTCATATGAAAGTACTTGTTTTCAAGTGAAATTTCAGTTTTTTAGATTACTAAATGAAATGGAATTTGCCCAAAAAATTTAAGCATTAGCGCATTAATAATAATAATAACAATAACAACAACAACAATAATAATAATAATAATAATAATAATAATAATAATAATAATAATAATAATAATAATAATAATAATAATAATAATAATAATAATAATAATAAATCTTTGAGTAGTCTCAAATATTTTGAAGATTAAGCTGGGAATATTTCAAGGAGATAGCCTCAGTATTTCAATGAGAAAGCCTAGTCATCTCAGCTATACAGAGTAATACAGCAAGTAGACGAGAACTATACACCACTCAACTTTAAACAAAAAAATATATTACACGAACAACCAACATAAGCCGAGCACTTAGAACAGTGGGAACAAAAAGCACTCCATGGTAGATATCCTACAGAAATAGCCAAATCAAATGTCGACGCCTGCTTGTCGTATAAGTGGCTTAAAATAGGATATCTCTACCCCGAGACTGAAGAATTCTTGATAGCAATCGAGGACCAGGTAATTGCAACACGAAATTATCTCAAGCACATTATTAAAGACCCCGAAGTGCCTTCTGATATCTGCCGGGCTTGTGGTGTAGGCCAAGAAACGATCCAGCACATTACTACGGGTTGCAGTATGCTGGCCCCAACGGATTATAAACTGAGGCACGATATGGTAGCACGAATCATCCACGCCAAACTTGCAAGGAAATGTGGAATTGCTAGTGAATTTGATAAACCCTACTACAAGTAACATCCACAAAATGTCTTGGAGAATAACATCTATAAATTATACTGGGACCGAAGCGTATTGACCGACAGAACAGTCCATCATAACAGGCCGGATGTAATACTCTGGGATAAATCTAAAAGAAAAGTATGGCTGATAGACATAGCAGTTGTAGATACCAGCAACCTCGACACAACACACAAAAAGAAAACTCAAAAGTACAGGGAACTTACACAAGTTGTAAAGGAGCAGTGGCATGTATTGGAGGTGGAGATTGTGCCGATCGTCCTCTCAGCAACAGGTGTGATACCTACCGTCCTGAAGCACTGAAAGCCCCGTCTGAAAAAACTGGGAATCGAGAAGAACATTATCATCAACCTACAGAAAGCTGTGATCCTGAGCACGTGTTCTTTAGTCAGAAGATTTATGGGTTCCTAAATAAATGTGTGTTAAAGAATTATTTATTTTTTTAATTTATAAACTAAGTATTTAAATTTATATTTGTAGAAATGTTTACCTTCTAATTAGTTCTTAAAATAAATATATTTTTGTTAAAAGTAATGTACTACGGAAATTATGCTTTGATAGAAATATCTGTATGACTCCTCAAACATGTACCAGAAAGCTGTAATAAATAATAATAACAATAATAATAATAATAATAATAATAATAATAATAATAATAATAATAATAATAATAATAATAAGAAGAAGAAGAAGAAGAAGAAGAAGAAGAAGAAGAAGAAGAAGAAGAAGAAGAAGAAGAAGAAGAAGAATTTTATTAGCCAGTTGACTTATACATGTTATATATCAAGCTTCGTCCCAATTCTAACAATTACATAGAGATGATATCAGTACATTCTATAGTAACACTTGCGTACAAAATGAAAATCATGAAATTATGTTATATACATATTACATACAATTACATGAAAATATACTAAATACATACAAACAATAATCAATATTATTTACATTTATACAATATTTATTAATAATCAACATGATTACATTTTATATTTTATAAGTTCCTTTAATTTATAGGAGCATTTTTCTATTAATTTTTTTTAGTGGGTCATTCAATTTTTTCTCTTCACATACATTTTTAATATTATTAGGAAGTTAATAAACAATAATATGGCTCTATTGCGGGGGCTTATATTGATTGAGGCTCTAGAATTATACACCCTGTGATACTTATGTTGACCTCTAGTATTATAGCTATATAGATCAGTATTACGAGTACAGTGTGAGCTTGATCTTTTTCTAAAGAGAATGATGATTCTGTAAGCATAAAGTGTGATAACTGTCATTATGTTGTATGTAGTGTAGTAGTTTTGACATGATTGTGCAGGTTTAAGTTTGAAAATGCACCTAAGGGCTCTTTTTTGTAGAATCAAAATTCTGTTCATGTTTGGAATATGAGCACTACCCCATATATCTTTACCATACTCAATATGTGGGTGTATTATCCCATAATATAGTACAGTTTTAAATGAATTTAATGAAGGTATTTACTCAATTATCTTAAAAAAACATGTTAGAGCTTATTTTATTACTTATTTCATCAATGTGTTTATTAAAAGTTAGTTTTACATCAATACGTATTCCAAGAAATTTCTGACATTCAATTTGTTTTAAATTTTGGTTATCAACTTTTACATTAGTGTTATTTTTTACTGTTGCAGTCTTTGAGAGATTAAAGTATATCACATTGGTTTTATTTGTATTTAAGACTAAATTATTCATGTCTATGTAGAAGGATATATATATATTTCATTGATTTTGTCATTCTTTCATCAAGTATGGTTAAGCCTTTATCATGGCATACAATGGAAGTATCATCAGCATAGTTTATTAGTTCATATTTTGTCGACTTGGGCAAATCATTTACATACAATAGCAAGAAAAATGGCTCTAGTACAGACCCTTGTGGAACTTCCGAGATTACAGTTTCAAAACTTGATTGTCCTTTATCAATTGTATGTTCTGATTCCCAAAATATTTCAGTACATTTCTTGTGATTTATCAGATAAGATTTTAGTAGTTCATTTATCAAATAAAGAATTGAGTTGAATTGTTAATATACTACATTTTTTAATTTGTAGGTCATTCTTGATAAAGATTAAAATTTAAATATTTTGTTTGACAATAAACATTTTTCGTTTAGTAGATCTATAAGTATTGAGATGATGTTGAGAATGTATTATAAACTGCAGACAATTTGGAATTATGTAGTGGAGGGGCTGCTCTGCATATTATAAAAGGAAAAAGGTGTCTTGTACCAAAGTTCATGGCAATGTCTGCAGTCATCATACTTGGTTTTGAATTCTTGTGTTTGCAAAGAAGTAATTTCCTAGTTGGATCCACATATAAAATTACTTTGTTGGTGAAGAATTTCTTTGACGGAATCAGACTAGATCTTGATTTTATTAATTTCATGTAATGATCCCCGAAGATGTGTAGTATTTGGTCTTAATGTAGTTTGTATATATACATGTATGTAACATACAACCCACACATCATTTTAGTTCGTATAATTTATTAATTGCAAAATGTGTACATAAGAATGAGTAACAAGGAAAAATTCACTTCACAAGATAATCTGTAAACAAAATGCAAAAGCATATTTCTACTAGAAAATTTTAATTGACACTGAAATTGTTTTTCAATGAGGGCTAGTGATGTATATACTGTTACAATGAACAAACCTGATGACTGCTGCGCACCATGAATGTCAAATGATTAATTGTAAATTACTTTTGAAGTGATTTTCTTAAATGTAATCCTTTTTTATCTTTTCTTTTCTTATGACTTCAAATCCTGTTTTAAGTGGAAATCCTCATTCTTTGGAACTTTAAATACAGCAAGGTTTGTTCCATGGAAGCATGAGAAGCATTGCTTCCCCTATCATTTCTAAGGATATTTTATTCTAATACCACTTGACTAGTAATTTAGAATAATTTACTCGTAATCCAAGTGAAAACAGTTTAAATAGGGCGCGTCCAATCTTTCCAAATTGAGCACGTAATTGTTATTGTCACCATAGATAGTGTCACCATAGGATAGAGTTCGCCCGTAAAGCGCTTTGAAAGCACTGGACTGTCTGCATCCAGCGTCTCATAAGGAATGCTGTGATCAGCATATATGCTGGCGCGTGTAGTGGGCGCGCGCAGTCTCATTCATTCGAGGTCGCCTTTGGAAGCAATCGGCCAGTTTTATGCAGCGTGATTCACTGCGCGCGTGCGGTGGGCTCCGCATGTGCTTATCCGTTCAGTGTTTAAATTATGCATTTGTCGTCTTTTCCATGTGAATAATTAACTAGTGTTGCGACAGAGTGGCACATACTTTCTCGTAGTAAAGTTTTCTAAATTCCTTGCAGTGGACTGAATTTTCGATCTTGCCCTATACTCTTGCTAGTTGCCATCCATCGCCGTCCAAACTATATATATTTTTTTTAATTTTATGAACTTTTCGGTTTCCTAATAGCAGAACCGAAAAATTACTTTAAGAATATTAAAGATGGGTAAAACCTCGTCCTAAACAGCAATTTTCATTGAAAAATTTAGAGCCGTTTTCAAGAAAATGGCGTTTAAGCGTGACTGTACACTGAAAAAAAGTATCCCATAAATCGCAACAAGGTTTCAATAGCTACACAAAACCTTCCTACGCGAAACGGAGACCTTGTTGCATTACTCCTTTTCCTGGTTACTACAGCATCTAAGATAAAAGTCAAACTTGCTGGACCAACCAGTCTATGATTTCTGAGAGGGTGATGTTCCTTCATAAACGGACCTGTCGGCCTCATCAAGCCTAATCATGTTGAAGAGCAGTAGTTGGCCACAGCAGCCAGGTACCTTGTCAAATTAATTAAGTATTGGAAATATACATTTAAAAGCATTCAAAATCTGTTAATCACACTCACACACATACACACGCACACACACACACACACACACACACACACACACACACACACACACACACACACACACACACACACACACACACACACACATATATATATATATATATATATATATATATATATATATATATATATATCTTCTACTTCATGGTAAGTCACTGGAGGACTAATCCAACTCAGAGGTCATCCTGCCATCTTCTTCTTGGGCGTCCTACATCCCGATATCCGCAGGCTTTTTAGTTATGTACTATCTGAGTTAATCTCGATATTTCCATTCTATTGATATGATTCGCCCATTGGCATTTGTCGTCTTTGATTTTGTCATTTAGGTTGAAAATTTTTAGGGTGGACTACACTTGCGTTCCCCCACTTGGAACATGGTCTGCCAGAGAATATTCAGCTACACTTCTCAAGAAGCGCATACCTGAAGATTCAATTCTCCGTTTCTCTGCTCTGTTCAATGCCCAGTTCTCACTATCATACATCAAGACTGGAACTGCCGTGAATTTATAAAGTCTTAACACTGTGCCTCTTCTTACTTTGCTTTTCAAAATCCTTTTAATGGTTCCACAAATATGTTGAAATTTGTGTTAACTTTTGTTCTTGGTCGAGGTCATTTAAGAAGGAAACATAACATCCCAGATAATGGAATGTGTGAACTTGTTCAATAGTTTTGCTCGCTAGAACAATTTTTGAACGAAGAGGATTCTTTCTTTGCAAAGCCATCACCTTCGATTTCGAGACGGATATCTCTAAATTGTAATTCTTTATTATGTTTTGCAATTTGAACAGAGCGAGTTGTAAATCGTAGACGGAGGAAGAGGTAATGACCTGGTCATCAGCAAATAATATAGTATTCAAAACAGTGTGATTTAATATATATTTGACAGTTGGCTTTGCCATTCTTCGATGACAGCGTCTATATATATATATATATATATATATATATATATATATATATATATATATATATATATATATCACATTATTTCAATTACATAATAGAAGCATGATGCGATAATTATGACTTTATCAAGCAAAGAAAACATATCTGTCATTCTTGCTCAAAACGGGAACGAAGTTTGGGACAAACTTTAATAATTATATTATTTTTCGTCTGTGTAAATATAAATGTAAATACAAATGTCACACATGTAAATATAAATGTCAAAAGGCAGACTAATTACGTTATATATTTATCAGCTAGCAGTCCTAGGCCCTAGGCGGGCTCTTGGAAGTGGGGGGAGACAAGTAGTTGCGCGCGCGCCAAAGCTTGCTGCAGCCTGACCACAACGCATTATTATCTGTTCATCCTAAGAAAAATCCTGATGTAAAGAAGAACAAGTGGTGGTTCACTACATAAGAACTAATTTGAGTCATCGGTTGTTAAAAATAACCTTGCATCAAAACTACTGCAA
The DNA here is from genome assembly GCA_011170035.1 of Teleogryllus occipitalis. Taxonomy (NCBI): domain Eukaryota; kingdom Metazoa; phylum Arthropoda; class Insecta; order Orthoptera; family Gryllidae; genus Teleogryllus; species Teleogryllus occipitalis. The sequence continues at coordinate 156,641 of BLKR01002975.1, forward strand.
ACGAAGGAGACCAGTGTGAACTGCATGCGTGTTGCTGGGCGATAAGGACCTGATATTTCAGCCGTGGATTGACGAGGGTCAACAGCGAGCGTGGGACGAGGGTCAGGAGCAAGCGTGGGACGCGGCTCATTGGACCGCGGCGCCGCCGATCGGCCTGCGAGAACATGCTATTCCGTTCATTTTGGAAGGTCTAAGAGAGTTACTGGCACTTCAGGAAACTTTCTTCGAAGTGGCGAAAAGCGCATAATTCTGAAAGTTTTCAATTTGTTATTGTAGAGGAATACGTCGTTGGCGAAGCAAATCGCTGAACTTACTAGAGTTCAAAGTTATGTACCGTATTGAAACTTATCGTACCGCATTAGTGTGAATTATAATCGTTATATTATATCGTTAAATTATAATTAAGTTATTTGATTCGTTTATAATACTCAATTATGCATTGCAAATTCATATTCAAATGGAAAAAATAATATTTACTATGTTGCCAATTCATTGAAATAATTTTAATATAGTCTTGAAGTGTCATGAGTGGCAATTAGAAATTGTAGAATAAAATGTGGTGTAGTATATGTTATAAGTGTACAGAATTTTGATTTCCATATTTAAAAAGAGAGTAAAGCCTATCATGTTCTTTAAATAATTGAACAAAATAATAATGCATTCCTTAAAAAAAAGCTGTAAAACACTTGCTATTTACACTTACCAGGCAAGTTAAGACTCTCATTAGGTAACTTGAATTATAATTCTGTTATAGCTTCAATGTGTACCACGAAGTTGTGCTCTCAGAATGACGAAATGATAAAAGTTGTGCTCTCAGAATGATAAAAAATACAAATAAAAAATAAATACGAATACGAATAAAAATGTACGAATAAAAAAACGAATAAAAAATTTCCACTAGAAATCTATTCTTTGAAAGACTATTAATTTTTACTTTGCGTTTCAAGGAAAAAAGTTTCATGTTTTTCATAAATTAGGGTTCTCCATAGTTTGCTGTTGCTTGTATATGCTGCCACAGCATATAGTAAGGATAACAATGCATTCTCAAACAATGATTTTCTGATTTTGGCTATTTTTCATCTTCAAAATTACCAGAAAAAAATCTCAGATTGTGTTGATAATTTTCAGAAACATTTCCCTAGGCAAGTGAACAAAATACTTTCCTCTTGAAATAAAACAATTCAATATCACTAGACATGATTCTTGTGCCCTTTAAAATGCTAAAACCTGCATACATATGCCAAATAAAATTTGATAAAACATGCACAATCAAATTTTAGCTTGGTATTTTTTTCATTGCTTTTTGTAACAGGAACAATAAACAATTTTTCTAAATTTTACTCAGTCAAATTCTTCCTTTTGTGAAAAAAGAATCTTTTTGAACCTTCTTCTACATCACTAGATGTAATTGGAGCATATTTGTAGGATGAAATCTGAGCCATTGCGAGGTCAAATTCTGCATTTTCAAATTTCATTGCATTCTGCATTTTCAAATTCTGCATATCAGAATTTGAATTTATTGGTGTATATAATTTTTCCTTGGCAGTGACACTCGTGTGACCAAACACTAATTTCAAAGACATTGTAATATCTTCAACAATATTTAATGACTTCACTAGAAGTAATCCTGCTGTTTCCATTTTCTCAATTGGTATAGACAATTTTACAATATTTTATTAAATGTGCATTTTTATTTTATTTTATTTACATACATGGTTTTATAACATTTTAGTTTTTGGCGTGCAAGCAGACTAATTATTTGCACCTAATTATTTTCCCCTCCCTTGTACCACTGTCAGTTATCAGAGATACTGTGTAGTGATTTCTGTGTGTGTGAAGTTAATCAATAGTATTCGAAGAATATAATCCTAAATTTTGAAGCAATCCAGAAAAGTATGCATTTAACAAAATAACTTGCCAAATTTAAAAGTCACTTCAGAACTGGTTATTAATTTGCTAAGAAAACTTATTTGACTCATCCAAGAAAGTGAAGGCTGATCATTTTTTCCCATACTAAAGTGATGAGTCTTCTCCCACCTTTCACAATACTAAAACTCTGATTTATCCTGACCTCTTACTACATTTATTTGCTGTTACTGAGTGCACATTCTTCTCTACAATTTTTTTGTTGCATTCTGGTGATAACAATACTTCATTTATGACATTAACATGTTGGGAGTGTAGGATTTGTAAATGCACGTCAATAATGAGCTTATACATTGTCAAATAGGCAAAGAGGTTTCTAAGCAATGAGATTGATTCAAATTGCAAACACAGCAGGTAAATCAATGCTGGGGAGAATTATACAGTTTGATTTCACTTTTTAAATTAATTTAACTAATTTGATTTGATTTTTAGTGTATGTTTGTTCATTTAGATTACAGAAATTGAAATAAAATAAGTTCAAAATATAAAATTTGATTTATGTTGGTGATTTCCTCCATATACTTTTTTTGATTTTAATAGTATGTAAACTATTTATGAATTCATTATAATTGTAAACTAAGTATTAATTTTATATAGATGAATTTTGTGCTAGTGAATGCAAGAACCCTAAGTATAATGAAGGGACTAATAGAATTGAACTTTTAATAACCAAAATTAATATAAACATAAAACAAGAATATTAAATTTGTAAAATGAAAGGTTAAAAGAAATAAACAACAAATACATTCGAAAATAATTTTCAGCTAGATATTTAGCCATAATTTAAATAAATCTTGGTGTTTTTATAAAATAAATGTGAATTAAATTTGTTTTTTGGGGATCAGTAATAAAAGTTGCTATTTATATGTATTTGTAAAACAGTTTTAAAGTAGCTTTTTTGAAATAATTACTGATGTCCCTAAACATGTTCTTAGTCTCCTTATGTATTTAATCCCCCTGAACACATAAATGATTAAGTGTGTACATCAATGTTTCATTATCATTGGTTTGCAATTGAGTTTCTCTCAATATATTCCATTGTATTGTGAATTATGTTATAGTTTACACATTTAACTTTACTAAATATATATTCGAATGTTAAATTCTAATATTTTATTTCTAGGTACATGCTGTTTTAGAATATTCATTAAATATAATGTACATTACATTATGTTATCTACTGTATATAATATAATGTAATGCATATGTAATGAACCTACAATATATAACTTATTTTATTCATCAGCAATACAGGCATTATTGATGTATGTATATCTACTGTAATAACAATCATACTGTAAAATTTAAAGGCTTTTGAGGCTTTTTGTGTAATTTATTGTGAAATTTAATTATCACTAAATGCGTAATTTTTATGCAATTATTTCCATTCTTACGGGCCTGGTGGTGTAGGTAAATATACAGATCTATTGTAGGATCACAAATAAATAATAAATATTCAATTAATAACAAGTACTACGCATAACCCATTCCTATACCCGTCAACGATCATTAACTTGTAACTCCAATAAAGAATGCTGAAATAAGGCAACACGGACGGCTAACTCCTTCAACCAGTAAAGCTCTGTACGCCGACTAAGCTAAATAAGGCCGGCACCACAGTTTCGTCCGGATACGTTATGACGGAAGGCTGGTTCCTCCAACCTGTGTTGCTCGCTTACGTCGAGTAGATAGCCAACTCTTCTGACAAGGTTGCTTTGGCTCTGCAGCTCCTATCCGTGCCGTTCTGACAAGGTGAATTCAAAGGGGTGCAACAAGGGACTCTTCACGATGCAACTTTTCGTTCTAACAATCTCCGTCACGAAACAGGAACAGTGAACCTGGTTGGGTCTATTTTATCATGCGTTCCCTTGTTACAGTATAATGGATCTGTTCTTTTTTCTCCATGTAAATGCGAAATTTTAAGCTCCTTTTCACAGGAATCCATTGAGTTTTCGAAAAACTTTATTTGAAGTCATTTGAAGCACTTCCACTCACAAATGCAACAAGGTTTACAAATAGATTGTGTAATTTTTGAAAAAACAAAAGGAAACACCAAAATAACTTTACGTCATATTAAGCAGTGTATGCTTGAAAGGTATGAAGAAAAAAATGGAGCCATTTTTAAGAAAATAGTGATTGAGTGTTTCTGAATTTTTATAATGGTAGCATAGGTCCTATTTTCACGGTTAATTCTGAATTTTCGAAAATTGCAAAGTTTGAATTTTTTAGGCCTCTTCCAATGACTATAAAATCGAAGACACAGATTTCTCCTTCAAATGAAATTTGTTGTCCATAAATAAATATTTCACAAAGGTCATGTTGACTTTTTCGAAAATTTTAGTAGTTTTCGTGTAATAGAGCGTGAAATATTTGCAATTTAAAAAAATACAAAAACAAGATTTTCTCTAAAGCGGTGCCAAAATTTTCTTTTAAATTTTTCGTAAAGGTAGTACCAAATGCACCCTATCCAATGCCATAAACGCCATATTGCTCTATTCTTTTGTTTTTTCAAAAAGTACAAAAACGTAATTTTCTTGACTTCTCTCCCACGTCGGTAGTATTTACATTAGAGGCAATTTCTTCACACTATTAGATTTATGAGTACATGTGCTTTTAATAATGTCAAATAAAGATTCTCAGAAACTCAACAGTTTTCTGTAAAAATAAGCTCAAAATTCTGCATTTCCAGAAATTGCCAAACGCCATTTTCTCAAAAATGACTCCAAATTTTTTTCTTCAATTTTTTTCCAATGGATAGTGCTAATTGCACTGTTTAATATGACGTAAAGTTTATTTTCGTGTATTCTTTTGTTATTTTAAAAAGTACACAAATGTATTTTTTTTAATATCTCTCACGTCGTTAATATGCACATTTCCGTCGATTTGTATACATTATTGCATTTGTGAGTGAAAGTGCTTCAAATGAATAAATGAAGTTTTTCGAAATCTCAATAGATTCCTGTGAAAAGGAGTTTCAAGTTTCGCTATTACAGTAATGCTTAATCGCCATTTTCATAAAAACGGCTTCAAAATTTTCAATGAAAATTTCCATTTACGACCAGGTTTTTCTCTTTAATATTCTTGAAGTCAATTTTCAGTTCTACTATTACACGGAGAAAAAAGAACAGTTGCAGCATACCTGATCCATTACACTGTATCAAGGGAACGCATGATAATATAGGCCCAACCAGGTTCACTGTTGCTGTTTCGTGACGGACATAGTTGGAACGAAAAGTTGAATCGTAAAGAGTCCCTTGTTGCACTCCTCTGAATTCACCTTGTCAGAGTGCACGGGTAGAAGCTGCCGAGTCCAAGCAACCTTGTTGGAAGAGTTCGCTATCTGCACGGCATAAGCGAGCAACACAAGTTGGAGGATCCAGCCTACCGTCATGACGCATCCGGGCGAAACTGATAGAAGGAGCCGGTCTTCCGTGTCGGCTTGCACAGCTATACTGGTTGAAGGGCCAGCCGTACGTGTTGCCATATTGAAGCATTTCTTATTGGTGTTACAATTACTGATCGTTGACGGGTATAGGATGGGTTATACGTAGTACTTGCAATTAATAGAATATTCATTATTTTTTATCCAACAATAGATCTGTATATTTACCTACACAACCAGACACCGTAAAAACGGAAATAATTGCATAAAAATTATGCATTTATATATTCAGGTGTGTGTGTGTGTGTATATATATATATATATATATATATATATATATATATATATATATATATATATATATATATATATATATATATATATATGTAATGAATATTCTAAAACAGCATGTACCTAAAAATAAAATATTAGAATTTAACATTAAAATATTTATTTAGTAAAGTAAAATTTGTGTAAATATAACATAACTCACAATATAATGAAATATATTGACATAAACTTAATAGCTAACAAATGATAATGAAACATTGATGTACCACTTAATCATTTATGTGATCAGGTGAATTAAATACACAAGGAGACTAAGAACATGTTTACAGTCATTAGTAATTATTTCAAAAATATTTTATAACTGTTACAAAATTATTTTAAAAACGTTTTATAACTGTTTCAAAACTATTTTAAAACTGTTTCACAAGTACATTTAAATAGCAACTTTTATTACTGATCCCCAAAAAACAAATTTAATTCACATTTATTTTATAAAAACGCCAAGATTTATTTAAATTATGGCTAAATATGTAGCGGAAAATTATTTTCGAATGTATTTGTTGTTTATTTCTTTTAACCTTTCATTTTACAAATTTAATATTCTTGTTTTATGTTTATATTAATTTTGGTTATTAAAAGTTCAATTCTATTAGTCCCTTCATTATACTTAGGGTTCGTGCATTCACAAGCACAAAATTCATCTACATAAAATTAACACTTAGTTTACAATTACAATGAATTCATAAATAGTTTACATACTGTTAAAATCAAAAAAGTATATGGAAGAAATCACCAACATAAATCACATTTATATTTTGTACTTCTGTTATTTCAATTTCTGTAATGTAAATGTACACACAAACTATAAAATCAAATCAAATTAGTTAAATTAATTTAAAAACTGGAATTATAAGTTATTGCCCAGCATTGATTTACCTGCTGGGTCTGCAATTTGAATCAATCTCATTGCTTAGAAACCTCTTTGACCATTTGACAATGAATAAGCTCATTGGCCTGCATTTACAAATCCTACACTCCCAAAAAGTTAATGTCATAACTATTGTTATTATCACCTGAATGCAACAATAAAAAATTGTGGAGAAGAATGTGCACTCAATAACAGCGAATAAATATAGTGAGAGGTCGGGATAAATCATAATTTTAGTATTGTGTAAGGTGGGAGAAGACTCATCACTTTAGCGTGGGATGAAATGATTGGCCTTCATTTTATTGGATGAGTCAAATAATAAGTTTTCTTAGCAAATTAATAACCAGTTCTGAAGTGACTTTTAAATTTGGCAAGTTATTTTTTAAATGCATACTTTTCTGGATTGCTTCAAAATTTAGGATTATATTCTTCGAATACTATTGATTAATTTCACACACACATAGATCACTACTCAGTATCACTGGTAACTGACAGTGATACAAGGGAAGGGAAAATAATTAGGTGCAGACTCTTAGTCTGCTTGCATGCAAAAAAAATAAAATAAAATATGTTATAAAACCATGTATATAAAAAATAAAATAAAAATGCATATTTAATTAAATTTTGTAAAATTGCCTATACCAATTCAGAAATTGAAAACAGCAGGATTACCTCTATTGAAGTCATTAAATATTGTTGAAGATATTACAATGTCTTTGAAATTAGTGTTTGCACATGCAAATGTGACTGCCAAGGAAAAATTATATAAACCAATAAATTCAAATTTGATTTAAAACTTCTATGAAATTTAAAGAAAAGAAATTGTGATTCAAGAGCAGAAAATGCAGAATTTGACCTCACATTGGCTCAGATTTCATCTTACAAATATGCTCCAATTACATCTGGTGATGTAGTAGAATGTTCAAAAAGATTCATTTCTCACAAAAGGATGAATTTGACTGAGTAAAATTTTGAAAAATTGTTTAGTGTTCCTGTTTCAAAAGACAATGAAAAAATACCAAGCTAAAATTTGATTGTGCATGTTTTGTCAAATTTTATTTGGCATATGTATGCAGGTTTTAGCATTTTAAAGGGCACGAGAATCATGTCTAGTAATATTTAATTGTTTTATTTCAAGAGGAAAGTATTTTATTCACTTGACAAAGGAAATGTTTCAGAAAATTATCAAGGTCAACACTATTACAACAGTAATGACATTTCTTTGCCCAAGAATCATTAACACAATCTGAGATATTTTTCTCTGGCAATTTTGAAGATGAATAATAGCCAAAATCATTGCATGTTTGAGAATGCAGTGTTATCCTTACTATTTGCCACAAACAGCACACTGTGGAGAACCCTAAATTATGAAAAACTTGAAACCTTTTTTCCTTGGAAACCAAAGTAAAAATTAATAATCTTTCAAAAGAAAATTACAAATTGTCATACTCCATGAACTTGATTCAGAACTCTAGTTGTAAAACAATGTCCTGAAAAACCAGCATTTTGAAGTTAATGACACTTTTCTAGTGGGAATGTGAATTTTTTATATTACTCATACTCATTTGTAGTCATTCTGAGAGCACTACTAAATAGTACACATTGAAACTATAACAAAATTATAATACAAGTTATATTATCTAATGAGAATTTTAAAATAACTTGCCTGGTCAAAAATGATACACACTAAAATAATTGAACCATTAATGTATACACATTTTGTGAATGTTAAATACGAATGAAATCACAAAAGTCCATGATGCTTGCAAAATTAGCAAAATGTATATTGGCATCACCTTCAAATACATCTTCATGATTTTGTTATAGAATGCAATAGCCATTTAGAATTAACAATATCCATGAATATCTGCATCGATGAACCATCACCTGTTTCAATGACCAATTTCCATCACCTGTGCCAAAACTACCTGAAAAATACAATAGTATTTGAAAATATAATTAAAGTGATAATTATTGAAAAATAAAAAAATAGAAAGTGTTTTACAGCAGTTTTTTTTAGGACTGCATTATTATTTTGTTCAATTATTTACAGAACATGATAGGCTTTAGTCTCAATTTAAATACATTAATCAAAATTCTGTACACTTATAACATATAGGAATACTACACAACAATTAATTCTACAATTTCTAATTGCCATTAATGACACTTCAAGACTATTAAAATTATTTCAATGAATTGGCAACATAATAAATATTATTTCTTTACATTTTAATACGAATTTGCAATGCTTAATCTAGTATTAAAAACTAATCAAATAACTTAAACTTTTTTAATAGGTAAATAATGAGTTTGGAAGTAATTGAATTCTATATCCACTTAACAACATTAGAATTTGAATTGAAAGGATTCAAACCGATTATGTAAAACGAAATAATTGTTTATCTTGTTCGACATAAGCTTTTAGAGGAATTTTACAATTTACATTAAAATAACTTTGAGCTGGATTAATGGCAAAGTTTTGTAGGTTATAGAAATGCAAACAAACTAATATATGCCTTTCTATTATTACAACTCATGATAGAAATATATACGTACCTAAAAGTTGCAATTCCATTCCACCATTCTCTTTTAATCTTGGTTGACAATTCTTGTTTGATTTCAAATAGGCGGTGTAAATGAAGGTATCATTTTCTTTCGAACTTTATTCGCCCGTTTACTTCCAATGAAATAAGATTTTCACTTCAAAGAGGTATTTTAGACTCTGTAGTCTGGCACCTATTAAAAGATATCCACCAATATCCTTTAGATTATAATCCACACTGATGCAACACGATAAGTTTCAATACGGTACTTACCAGTGAACTCATAGTACGTTCAACGATTTGCTTTGCCAACGACGTATTTTTCTACAATAACAAATTGAAAACTTTCACAACGATGCGCTTTTCGCCACTTCGAAGAAATATTCCTGAAGGGCCAGTCACTCTCTTAGTCCTTCCAAAATGAACTGAATAGTAATGTCCTCGCAGGCGATCGGCAGCGTGCCGTTGCGGTCCAACCGGCCGCGCGCTTCCTGTTGACCCGCGGCTGACCCTCGGCTGATATCAGGACTTGTGTCTCGGGACAGCGAATGCGGAGCCACGGAAGTATGCGAAAATAGTCGAGCGGAACCGAGCCGTGGAGCGTTGATTTTCAGCGCGAAGCATTTGAACGATTTTAAAATGTTCGAGCGGATATCATTTCCACACTACTTTATTGAGGTACAAAACTTTGGTTCAGAGTGGATCCACTGTATGTATATGTATATATATATATATATATATATATATATATATATATATATATATATATATATTTGGTAAAAGAAGTTAGATTATATTACACAACAATCCCTTTAAGAGACCACTTTTCACGGTACCAAAAATGATGGCTTCATACATGTTTCATTGTATTTTGTATTTTATTGGTTTATTTCTGATGTATTGATGGTATTCCAAATAACAGGTGTTGTCAATTTGTTTAATTACATGAGCAGCTTTCGAATATCCTAGAAATAATGTTGTTAAATTTCTGGCATCCAGACAGCAGCTCTGATAATAATCGAAAGCTGCTGATATAATAAATAAAAATGTTTATGATGATGTCGCTTATTAAACTAGTAGAGTTTCGACAACACATACTTTCTCGCATTTTTATTACTATTGCAATTTTCGAAAATTCAGAGATTTCAACGAAAATGACATCTGCGCAATTTTTAAACCATCATTTACTCTATCCCGGGAAAAGTTTTAAAGTGCAAGTGTTTTTTGAAAAGGTGAAGAGCGTAAAGTTTTCATGAAAAGTGCCCCGAAATATCAAAATATCCGTTTCAATTCGTAGGGCCTCTAGTTTGTTCAGATCGTTCGGGGAATATCAGTATTGGAGAAAATCGTCAGGATTAAGCGCTAGCTTTGAGCATATACCGACAGACCTTTTGTCGTAAACCAACATTCGGGTATTAAGAACCTAA